>CAMZMU010000110.1:3795114-3902973 GCA_947311845.1 Poa pratensis | reverse complement strand
ATATTATATTATCATGTCTATGTCATTTGTGATCTTGCATGCTCTCCGTTACTTGTTGAAGCCTTGGCCACGTGAATACTTGTAACTCCAAGAGTGGGTATTTATGCATGATAGTTGGGTTCAACCTTTATTTAACCTGGGATAGTGACAGCAAGTTCTAAGGTTGTAGATGTGTTGTTGCCACTAGGGGTAAAACAACAATGCTTTATTCAAGGATGAATGTATTGTTTACATTATGCACATTACTTAATGCAATTGTCTGTTGCTTGCAACTTAATACTGGAAGGGGTACGGATGTTAACCGGAAGGTGGACTATTTAGGCATAGATGCATGCTGGATAGCGGTCTATGTAATTTGTCGTAATGCCCAAATGAATCTTATAGTAGACACCACAGCTCACACATGCATGTTATATGCACTTATCAATTGTCAATTGCCCAGCTGTAATTTGTTTACCCAGCATGTTAGTTATCTTATTGGAGAGACACCACTAGTGAACTGTGGACCCCGGTCCATTCTTTTACATCTGAAATACAATGTACTGCAATCATTGTTCTCTACTGTTTTATGCAAACAAACATCATTTCCATTCGATACGTTTAACCCTTTGCTTTCAGCAAGCCGGTGAGATTGACAACCTCACTGTTAAGCTGGGACAAAGTAATTTGGTTGTGTTGTGCAGGTTCCACGTTGGTACCGGAATCCCCGGTGTTGCGCCGCACTACACTCCTTCACCAACACCTTCGAAGCAAACCTCGTTTTCCTACTGGTTCGATTAAACCTTGGTTTCATACTGAGGGAAAACTTACTGCTGCACTCATCATACCTTCCTCTTGGGGTTCCCAACTGACGTGTGACATGCAAGCATTGTTTCTGGCACTATTGCCGGGGAGATATTCCCTCGTCAACCTAGAGCCACCAGGCATCCCGTTGCCAGCTCTTTTTGCAAAATTATTGGATAAGCGGATGTATATGCCACTAGTCCAGCGTAAAGTCTGATTGACAAGTGAAATAAAGACCATCTACCACGTCCTCATGAGCTGGTAAACAGTGACACAAAAAGGAGTAGTACAGTTTTGAATAGTTTAAAGGTAGCACATGATAAATTTACTTGGAGTGGCAGGAAAATACCACATAATAGGTAGTTATGGTGGACACAGATGGCATGGATTTGGGCTCAAGGATTTGGATGCACAAGCAGCATTCCCGCTTAGTACAGAGTTTAGGCTAGCAAGGTTATTTAAGCAAACACAGACTGTCAACTGGTACAAGAAGAATTATAATTAAACATGTTTAAAGCATTATAAGACTCCACATTGTCTTCCTTGTTAACCAAAACCTTTTACTAGAAAATATCTAGACTTTGGAACTACCAATGATACAAACCAAATAACAACAAGCTTTACGGTAGTTCTTCACTAATGGCCCTTACTTATATGATGCACAAGTCTAAACATTACTTACTTGGTAAGTCAAAACAATTGACAAGTATCAAATTACTCAAGACAGTGATCTACAAGACTATGTAAGCATTTTTATACCACTACCACATGCATAGCATTTTCTGTTCCAACCAAACACCAATCAACTTATTTAAACAACTCTCCAAACAATTATAAGTAAAGCAAGAGAGTACTTTCTTCAAAAGAACTAATAGCTCTGACAAGAGATACATGAAAACAAGAGCTAAAAGCTAAACAACGCTAGACATGAATACTCAACAATATAAGTGAAGAATAGGAGTATTTTAATGAAAAAGCGAGCGTGTCTCTCTCCCAAACAAGGTTGTGATCAAGCATTGTAATGACCAGAGGACAAAACATAAACAAACTGAAAGTAAAAGCATACAGACGCTCCAAGAACAGTACATATAATGTGAAGAAACAAAAATATAGTATTACTAGAGATGACCTGATAGTTTGTTGATGAAGAAGGGGATGCCTTGGGCATCCCAAGATTAGATGCTTGAGTCTTCTTGAAATATTGGGAGATCCAAGGAGCCTCCCCAAGCTTAGACTCTTTACTCTTCTTGATCTTATAATATCGTCCTCCTCTCTAACACTTGAAAACTTCCTTCACATTAAAACTCAACATAATTCTCATTAGCAGGTTAGTGCATCAAAACAATAATCTCACTTGGTTATGTAAAGATACAATCAAGAACTCATTCTAACATTAGCTAATGTATACCAGGTCTTTGTAGCACCTTTCCACAAAAAGAAACCACAAAGAAAATTCGTATAAGAAACAATGCAAAAATGAAGACATAATCTGTCAAAAACAGAACAGTCCGTAAAGATGGATTTTTCCGAGGCATTTAAGTTGCTCAAATAGAAAAATGCTAGTCGTACGAAAGTGCGTACATATCTCAGGAACACGCACAACAAATTGCAGATCAAAACGATTTGTTCTGATTTTCTACCGAAAGAAACGGCGACGTCCAGAAATCTGTTCCTGTGCAGTAATCCAAATATAGGTACCATCTTGTCATAAGAGACTTTTCTTGGCACAACAAAACAACAAATAAAAGATACAAAGATGTTGTTACAGAAGTAAACAAGCACCTTGACTCAAGAAACAAAAATAACAGGAAGTAAAAACAATGGGTTGCCTCCCATAACCACTTCTCTTTAAAGCCTTTTAGCTAGGCATGCCAATTTTAATGATGCTCTCATAAATATGAGAGTTGAATATAAGAGAACATCAAGAAGCAAATATAAAGCACATTTAAGTCTAACCCACTTCCTATGCAAAGTAATCTTATAAGAAAACAAATTATTGAAGCATGAAGCTACTAGTATAGAAAGACAAAACAAGTACCACTTCAAAACTTTCAACAAAGAGATAGGAGAATTAATATTATTGAGGTATATGAAACCATGTCTTCCTCTCTCATATTAATTTCCAGCAACATCATAGATAAAATCCACATATAACCATCACATGAAACATTCTTATCATGATCCAATGCATAAAAGTATCAATATTTTCCACATAAGCAAAGTTCTTCTTATTAATAACAGTGGGAGTAGGATCATCATAAAGAACTTGAACATGATAGACATGTTGTATATTAGAGAGATGGTTGTAATTATAATCTATGACATAGTTATCATCACAATAAGTATCAAAGACTGGAGGCATGGTATCATCATAATTTTTACTAGCTAGAGGGTTTTCAAACATATAATCATTAATAGCAAAAGGATTTTCAAACTCCTCATCCCCCAGCTTAGAGCTTTCCACATAATCATTGGAAGGAACATGGGTAGTATTAATAGTGTAGCAATTATTGATACCATCATTTTCGAAATTGGTACCAAAAAGATTTTCAATATCAAAAGTACTGTCATTTTCCCAATCATGATCACTACAATAAGTAACAGACATATAATCATCTTCAATAGTGCCTATAGATTTAGTGTCAAGATAATAATGACCCCAAGTATGTGAATCTTCTTCAATAAATTTAGAATCATTAGAAACTACCATGAAAGGAGCAACATGCTTAGGAGAGGATACCTTTTCCTCTCTCTTTTTACTCCTCTTCTTCTTCTTCTTCTTCTCTCTTCCCCTCTTCTTTTCCTATTTAGGAGGGAGAGGTTTGAAAGGAAGCTTCTCCACATATCCTGGTTCATTGTTAGAAACAATAGAGGAAACTTGGGTGGATTCCTCCCTTTCATTAATTAGAGTAAAACAAGTATTAGTCCTTTCATATTTTGGTAAAGCCACATCCTTTATAATTTTTTCTATATAAGCATTAGTGTGGCTCTTATCAACACAATGGAGATGGCATCCCTGCAAAATGCTATTCATATCAAAAGCACTCATATCTAACAAAGAAGTTTTTTCTGATAACTCTTCACATCCTGAAAATAATATAAGCTCATCATGGAGATCAGGAGGAATCATGCTATCACCAAACAAACTCAAAATTGTATCATTAAACTTTGAGCATTGAAATTCAAAATGACCTTCTTCATTGCAAAGTTCACAAATAAAAGGATAAAGGGCACAAACCTTTTCAGCAAGATCATTTAGAGCTCTACTCCATATTCTAGTTTTCTCATGCTTATGAAGTTTACAATATTCTTATTCATTATTAGTCTTTTCACAAGGTCTAAGTGCTCCACAAAAATTAACATGCTTATAAGAAATAGTATTTTCAGAAGTTTGAGCATGTTTATTGCAATCATTAGTAACAATTTTAGTTTCCATGCAAGTGTCTTTAAAAGGTTCATGATACACGTTCCTCTTTCCATTAGGAATATTAAGATGAGAAGCAAAGGTTCTGCAGCAATCAACAATAATTTGAGAATCAAGACCATATTTAGCACTAAGCTCATGAAAACTAGTAGTTTCAGTGAAAGACTTAATGCAATCATACTCATAGTTTATACCTGATTCTTTACCTTTGTCGTTCTCCCAATCTTCAGTATTACATTGAATTCTTTCAAGAAGATCCCATTTAGCTTCATCCTTCTTACTAGTGAAAGAAGCACCGAAGAGGCATCTAGAAAATCCTTGTAATGACCTAAAAGCCATGCATAAAAATTAGAAATAATTATTTTCTCAGGAAGATCATGGTTAGGACATTTGAGTATTAATGTTTTCAGTCTTTCCCAAGCTTGAGCAATGCTTTCTCCATCATGAGGATAAACATTATAAATGTAATTCCTAGCTAGATGCACTTCATGAAGAGGATAAAATTTAGAGTAAAAGAGAGATTCAAGCTGTTTCCAATTCGAAGGACGATCATCCAGCAGCCTATACCACTCCTTTGCTTTGTCTTTAAGTGACAATGGAAGTGATTTCCTCATGACATCTTCTCTTGATAAACCTGCAACCTTAAACAACTCACAAAGTTCTGTAAGTTTCAACAAGTGAGCGCTTGGATGGACTGATCCATCCCCTGCATAACGATCATCCCAAACTCTTTCAACAATTCCCATAGGTATTTTAAGAGAAATACTTTTAGCAGGTGGACTCGAAATATCACAAGCATCATTACAGTTATCATGTATGGGAGTCATAGTATTATTGGGACAAATTTCCTCCTCAAAGCTTGGGGGACTAAAAATATCATATTCATCAAAACCAGGTTCCCCAAGCTTAGACTTTTCCAAAGCATTATCAATAATGGTGTTCAAAGAGTTCATGCTAATAACATTGCTACCACTATTGTGTAAACAACGTTCCATGGGTTTTTTAATTTTCTCTTCAAACACATCATGTCCTAACTCAAGATAAATTTCATAGAGATCTCTAATTTTGTTGTTGTTTTCCATTAAGCCTAACTAGTGAAATTAAAAACAAGAAACAAAAAGATATAACTGCAGGATCTAAAGGAAATACCTTAAAGCACTTACCTCCCCGGCAACGGCGCCAGAAAAAGCTTGATGTCTACAAACGCTTCTATTCCTGTAGACAGTGTTGGGCCTCCAAGTGCAGAGGTTTGTAGAACAGCAGCAAGTTTCCCTTAAGTGAACAACCCAAGGTTTATCGAACTCAGGGAGATATAGGTCAAAGATATCCCTCTCAAGCAACCCTGCAATTAAGATACAAGAAGTCTCTTGTGTCCCCAACGCACCCAATACACTTGTCAGATGTATAGGTGCACTAGTTCGGCGAAGAGATAGTGAAATACAAGTGTATGGATGATTACAAGTAGTAATTGCAATCTGTAGTAACAATGGCAGCAAGCAAACATGCAGCAGAACTGAGAGTAAACAGTGGTTTCAATGCTTGGAAGCAAGGCCTAGGGATCCTACTTTCACTAGCTAGTGGACACTCTCAACATTAATAACATAATTGAACACATAGATACTTCCTCTTTACATGCTACTCTGAACTATTCTCCCATTGGATCAAGAATACTACGTGTAGGGCTATAACAGCACTCCCTAAAGTCTGAGTAAACAAACACCACAATAGCAACATCCAACACAAGAACACAAATGATAAGTATCACTTTAATCTATTAATGAAGCCACACACATCACCCACACTGTCACCTTGATAACGTGTTCTTACATGACTCCAAAGATCACAATGATAAAACCACTAGAGTATAGCATGTTCATAACAACGAGGGGAAAACATCTATAGATTCAACTAGATTACAATGCTCATGATCACAATAATATCACACCATGGGAGAGAGAGATGAACCACATAGCTACCAGTAGTGCCCTCAGCCTCGATGGAGAACTACTCCCTCCTCATCATGGGTGGCAGCAACGGTGATAAAGATGGCTCCGGGGGCGATGAAGATGGCTCCGGGGACACTTCCCCGTCCCGGCAGGGTGCCAGAACAGAGACTTCTGTCCCCCGAATTAGGGTTTCAGATGGCGGCGGAGCACGGAGATGTATTCGGGAGTATCGTCGATTGATTTAGGGTTTTCGGGACGGAGGCAATAAATAGGCGAAAGGGCGGCTCCGGAAGGTTCTCGAGGTGGCCACGCCAGGGGTGGGCGCCACCCCCTCCAGGCCGTGCTGAGGGTTGGCGTGGGCTCCTCGTGGCCCATCTCAACCTCCCCTTTTGGCTCATGGAGTCTTCTGGTAAAATTGGCACGCACGTTGATTTTCGTCCAATTTCGAGAACTTTGGTTTTGGACCTTTTCTGCAATGCACAGACATAATAAACAGGAACTGGCACTGTGGCATCTTGTTAATAGGTTAGTTCCAGAAAATGCATAATAATGATATGAAGTGTATGTAAAACATGTAGCAATATATATAAAACAAGCATGGAACATCAAAAATTATTGATACGTTTGAGACGTATCACACTATCATCTCAAATGCATCATATGCATGATGGAAGGAAATTTGAGATATTGTTATGTGAAACAAGTGAAAGGCTTGATGGACTACATGATTCTTTGGAGTCATAAATTCATTAAGTGTTCAGGCACATAGTGAAGTCAATAAAGGATAAGTTAAAAGATAGTCAATAATTTTATTGAGATCTTGAAACTTCACAATAATATTTTAGAAAGTTTGTCTTTGTAATATGATGAATTGAAAGTCAAATTTGGTTCAAGTATTTGATCAAGTTTGATTAAATAAACGGAAAATCTATTTGTAAGGCGCCTGCTGTGTGACATAACCGTACGCACGCCCGCGAGGCGTCCCATCGCGGACGGACGGCCCAGATCGCGCGTTGCGCGTTTGCCCTCCAGACCCAGGTCATTTCTCACTCGCGCGAGTCACGCCGCTCGAAACCCCAGCGCCGCCGGCCTCCGCTCCGTCACCTCAACCTCGCCCCGCCGCCCAGCGCCGACGGCCTCAACCTCTCCGTGCCCTCCGCCGGCCACCGCTCCGCCCCTGACGTCCGTCGCTCCATCCTCTGCCGGCCGCGCTATGACCTCCGTTCTGTCGTCCGCTCCGTCGCCTCAACCTCTGCCCGCCGCCGACCCGTGGAGGAGAAGAACCGCGCACCGGCCTCCGCTCCACCATCCGCCGGCTCGACGGGAGCTCTCCCTGGCGGCGGCGCCTGGAGAAGGAGAGGAGCTCCGACCAGCTGCTCCGGCATGGAGGAATATGAGGATCTGATTGCATTTTATTTTTCTCTTCAAGGGTCTTTTTGTAAAACTTTGGAACTTTTTGTAATTTCGAATTTATGCAGTATGCGGCAGATGCCGTAGTGCACGACGAGCGGGCGAATGCGGGCGATGTATGCGAGCGATGTATGCGAGCGGGTCCGC
The DNA here is from genome assembly GCA_947311845.1 of Poa pratensis. NCBI lineage: Eukaryota > Viridiplantae > Streptophyta > Magnoliopsida > Poales > Poaceae > Poa > Poa pratensis. Next base: position 3,895,263 of record CAMZMU010000110.1, on the reverse strand, counting down.
GAACTCTAACTCCGTCGGGCGGAATACCGGCGCCTCCGGGATAGGGGTGGTGGAAGTTGAGACTCGGGGCAGCAGCCGGTGGGGGAGGCGGTGGTGGCCGGGAAAGGCCAGCCCTTTCCCATCGACCGGTGGTCAGTGTGGTGCAAGCTAGGGTTCCTGTTATAAACGATAGCAAGAAAACAACGAAGTAGCGGAAAGATCAACCAACGGGGACATGAGATTTTGACGTGAAAAACCCCTCCAACAATGGAGGAGAAAAAACCACGGGCACCAGCCAGCAATACTTCACTATATCGGGTGAGGTTACAAACGCCAGGGATTTACACAATGTGACTTATCCCAGCCGGCGGCTTACAAGATGTATATATGGTGGTAAAACCCTAGGTCGGTTGCAGTCCGACCCGGAAACGACCGGGACGCTCCGCTCTCCTCGTCACAAGTCGGCCTTTATCAGTATATATGAATTTGGATCACCACAAAATAACAGTTCCGGTGAGGAATTGGATGGGGAATTCTTCGTCGCGGTTCCACGAACGGGATGGAGTGATATAGTTATCCACCACGAAATTCTTATGGTTACCATACTCTATCAGTAATAGTTACCCACCATGTACTGATAAAGTTACCCATGTGTTCATGATAAAGTTACCAACCTGTTACTGATAAAGTTACTCACCTATTACGGATGGAGTTACCCACCCAGTACCCATGGAGTTTACCCACCTAGTACTGATAAAGTTACACATGTGTTTATGATATAGTTACCCACCCTGTACTGATAGAGTTATCCACCATGTACCGATGGAGTTACCCATGTGTTCATGATATAGTTATACACAACGAAATCGATATAGTTACCCATGTTTACCATACTCTCTCGGTAATAGTTACCACCCAATATTGATGGAGTTACCCACCCATTACTGATAAAGTCACCCATATATTTTCATGGTGTAGTTATCCACCACAAAATCAATGTAGTTATCATACTCTCTCGGTAATAGTTATCGCCCCAATACCGATGAAGTTACCACCCAGTACTGATAAAGTTACCCATGTTTATCATGTTCTCTTGGTAATACTTACCACCCAATACTGATGGAGTTACCCACTTAATACTGATAAAGTTATCCATGTGTTTTCATGTGTAGTTATCCACCATAAAATCGTTATAGTTACTCTACTCTTTCGGTAATAGTTACCACCCAATATTGATGGATTAGGCTATGTTTGGTAGCGAAGTATCTGAAAAAGCAAAGTATTCTAAACTACAGTTTCTAGCCGGTAGGCATAACTTAGCTAAGTATTGACAAGCTGAAGTATTTTGTAGTATTGAGAATACTGTAACCTGTTTGGCTAACGCTGTAATTAGCGTTGTAAATCTGTTCCAAACTCGCGGGAAAACCAGAGCACTTCTTCCGCCAAGCGCGCCATGACGCCCAGCTTGGCTCACCACGTCTTCAACGACGAGTCGATCAGGAGTTGCAATTCCTCTCACAGGCTGCTCCGCGGCTCCGCCCCCATCCACGACAGGCGCACACCTGCTGGAGTCTGGCTACTCCACCCGCCACGAACGCGGACGCCGGCGACCGCGACAGAGAAGGCGGCTACTCAGCCCCATCCACGACCTGGAAAGCTGCCGCCGGAGTGCGGCTGCTCCGCCCAGTCCACGATATTGAAGGGCGCAACTGGATTTCGGCAGATTCGGCCCATCCGCGAGCATCAAGGCTACCACGCAAGTCAACGCCCAGGTTCAGTGCTATTTTTCTCATCGATTAAAGTACCAGCAGTGGTGCGTCGTTGCTTCCAAGTTCAGTAGATTGGTAGTCCCTTTTTTCTTGTGGTAGATAGATGGATGGATTAGATAACTAAATCAGATTGAAATTAATCTGGTAGAGCGGAAGAGGAGAAGGAGCTAGAGATGATACCGACTCATGTGCAGGATTCAACAGTGTAGTGAACTCTAACAATATTGTAACCTGTTTGGCTAGTGCATATTAGCCAGCTTTATTCTGTACATTGCATATTTCTCTGAAGTCAAGTCGTCTGAGACATTTTTCCCAATTTATTTTCTCTGTTTGTAGTAATGCTGCATCAATGTGGGGGAATTTTTTAAAGCGTAAACAACGAGAAGATGATGAATTGTCCATCATCGAAGCCTTATACAAAAACAAGAGAGGATCAAGCAATCGTCGACGTATTCATACTTCCATACTTACAGGACATAAGTACGTACGAGAAGTCTTGGAGGGTCATGAATTGAGATGTAAGAGAGACTTTAGGATGGAAAAATATGTATTCCATAATCTGGTTAAGTGCTTTCGAGATAGAAAACTTCTGAAAGATTCACAGCAAATCACTGTGGAAGAACAGGTAGGCATATTTTTATATGCCCTTTCAGCGAATGCAAGCAACCGTACTCTTCAAGGGAGATTTCAGCACAGTGGTCAAACTATAAGTGTTCGTTTCAATCAGGTTCTAGAGAAGATCTTGGCAATATCTGGAAGGCTTATACAGCTGCCACCAATTAATGTTCCTCAAAAAGTTTCAAGCAACCCCAAGTTCATGCCATACTTCCAGGTATATACCCTATAATTGTTAAATGTCATTTATAAATATCGTTACGTCATTTTCTCACTAGTTCTTGTCTTTATGAAGGATTGTATTGGAGCAATTGATGGAACGCATGTTCCGATTACTATGTCGCCAGGAAAGCAAGACCCATACCGCAACAGAAAAGGAACATTATCACAAAACGTGATGGTGGCGTGTAATTTTGACAATCAGTTTGTCCATGTCAGTGCGGGTTGGGAAGGTTCAGCTTCTGATGCTCGGGTCCTACAAGATGCACTACAAAACAAATTCTATGTGCCCGAGGGGAAATTCTATTTGGTTGACGCTGGATATGCCAATACACCTAATTTCATTGCACCGTATCGAAATGTTAGGTACCATTTGAATGAGCAAGCTAGAAGCAATCAAAGGCCACAAAACGCTAAAGAGCTATTCAATTTGAGGCATGCACAGCTCCGTAATCATGTCGAGCGTATCATTGGTGTTCTGAAGAAGCATTTCCCAATTCTGAAATGTGCTTCATATTACCCTATTGACTCTCAAGCTTATATTGTCATACCATGTTGTGCCCTACATAACTTCATTCGCAATCATGAGGGAGGAGAACAATGGCTTGACCAGGTTGGCTCAAATATTGACCCAAAAAACATAGTGGATATTCCTAGTGGGGATGGACAGTACCGAAGTGATGTACAATCTCTCAACGAGCGGCGTGTATTGGGAAATACAAAAAGGGATCAAATAGCTGAAGCAATGTGGAAAGACTATTGTGACTATCTGCAGCGGCGCGCTAGAAGAAACAATGCATGATATGTGTATCATGTTCTGTATAGTTGAACAGTTGAATGTCAAGTACTGTTTGTCAATGTTCTATATAGGTTGACAGCTGAATGTCACTTTACCTTTCTTAGTTTTATCATGTCAAAAGAATTCCAAGTTCTCTTGTATCATCCATGTATTGTTATGACGAGCAACATATAATTTATATTATGCAGCCAATGGGTACATATGTTTTCTGAATACACCTAAAACTGAAATATGGGTTTACACAAAACCAAATAAAAGGGAGATCGGTGCTAAGTTCCTTGTTGGCACAAAAGAAATAATAAAAATGATCCTATTAATCAGGATAAAGTATAAAAGAGTTTCCTTGTGCATGTTCCGGTCAGACTTCACGGCCAAGCACTTTCTTGTACATCTCCAGAACAACGTCATGCTCCACATTCATGAAAATTTCTCTGTCCACTCTATCTTGTTTTAGATATTCAATCATCTTTAGCTTTTCACATGCTGTGAGGTCTCCTACATTCTTCAGTTTTTCAATGCACTTGCCAATGCAATAAGGATCTTTGTCAGGATCACTTTTTTCCATCTGTGCCATTTTCATATCTCTGTAACTTTCTATTTGCTTTGTCTTCAACTCCTTATAAGTTTGAAGTTCTTCTTTTCTGACAGCAACCAGATTGTCAATAGCTACATCCTTATTCTTCTTAGGCTTGCCTTCATCACTTCCTTTTGAATCTTTAGCCTTCTTTACTGGTGGTGATTCTGGAAGTTTGTAGTTGTCCTCGGGTGCAAATTGGCTAGCATTATTCCCCATACTTTCAGAGTAGCCACCATATGATAATTCCACATCTTCCCCATATGTGTTTCCATTCCAATCAAAATCTCCATCACCTAATCCCGGAGCCGGTAAGGTTGGACTAGGTGAATCTAGTCCAGAGGACTCAAGCATTTGCTCTGTAAAGGTTTTGTTATGCGACACAGAAGAAGATGGATTGTACTTCTCTTCAAGAACATCAGTCGTCCTTATGCATCGTTTCCCCTCGGCTGTTTTACCTGATTAGCGACAAATACATTGTAAGTACATGCATAGAATCACTGAAGTAATAAACAAGAAATGTCTGAACCTAACGTACCTTCATATATTCCATGCAAATCATCATAGTATGGAAATTCTTTGTATCTCCACTTCCGTTGTTCTTCGGTCAGTTCATCCCATTTTTCATCAATGGCTGTTGCAACGTTTTTGTCAGGATCCCAACCAAATCCACTCTTCTCTAAAATGGACTTGACAATTCCATAATCTCTCTTCAAGCGTTGATCTCTATCTTTCACTTGTTTAAGTGTGAAATCAGCTCTGGGGAATTGTTTATTCAGACGTGCTGCCATGCAATTCCAACCTTCCTTAGTCCATCCATTCTGAGCACGATATCTTGATGCGTCATTATACTCCTTCATCATAAAAACGAGCATATCAGTTTGCCCATCTGTCCATGATGCTCTAGGTTTAGTTTCTGCAGTTGAAAAATCTTTGGCATTAGTCCTTACAATTGGAGAGCACTGATTATAGATTATGTAAACAAGAGCAATCGACAACACTCCCACTCAGCTAGCTATTAGCAGTATATTAGGACAAATTAAATTAACAATGTGCACGCGTGCACTAGTAAATTAATCGATCTCCTCCGTAGAGTCACAACTACATAGTATCTCACAGCACGAAGGTCCCCAACAATGGCCATCACCACTGCCTTGTGCCACCCTTGGGCTCGTGCTACTCGTCGTCTCTCTCTTTCCTAGGACCATCGGATCTAACGCAAACCGGCCGTCCTCTCACCATGGCCATGCCAAGCACTTGTCGCTACAAGCACTGTCGCCGCGCCAGTCGCCAGATGGCCCGGGAGCCGCGAAAAGCTTCGACAACTCAAATCAATATAAATAAACACGAGGACAGAGGCAGCACTCACCTTTCTTCTCTCCATCGATGTCTTTTCTCTTGCCCATGGCTGGCGACGATCCGATCTCGCGAGGAAACAAGGAGGCGGCAGCGGCTAACCAACGTAGCGAGCAGAGCGGGTCGTTTTCCTCGCTTTCTCCGTTTCCGAAAAAGTGGTCTCGAATTGTTTTTTCAATACGTTGAGAAAACGTCAGTTTTCGGGAAACTGCAGTATTAAGACGACGTTTTTTTGTGATAGCCAAACACATCAAAGTATTACATACTGCAGTAATTTTGGAAACTGAAGTATTTTTGCAATACTTCGAAAATACTTCGCTACCAAACATAGCCTTAACCACCTAGTACTGATAAAGTTACCCATGTATTTTCATAGTGTTGTTATCCAGCACGAAATCAATGTAGTTATCATACTCTCTCGATAATAGTTACCCACCCAATACTGATGGAGTTACCCACTCAATACTTATGAAGTTATCCATGTGTTCATGATGTAGTTATCCACCACGAAATCGATGTAGTTACCATGTTCTCTAAATAATAGTTACAAACACAATACTCATCTTTTTTATGTGTAGTTGTCACTATGAAATCGACAGTTATCATCCTAATACTTATGCACGATAAATTTACCATCTCAAAGTGATGTGGTAACTTTAAAACTCGTAAAAATCTAAAATAACAACAAAAAAGGTTCTATTTCAACCCGAATACTAATCATTAATATGGTGGGTAACTTACGTATTCAAGCCTGGGTTACCTATATGTTACGAGGGTGGTAACTTTTGGTCACAATTTTTTTTCCGTCGAAACATATCGACATGGGATCTAGTTTTGAAGATCTCGTCGCGACTAGTCCAACGGTGAAAATGGATCTTAAATCGGATAAACGGTTTGTGCTAAAAAACATTTTTTATTTTTTATTTTTGCATTTAATGCAAATTACGTCAGCAATTCTGGCATTTAGTGCATGCATGCATATTTGCTTGGTGAGGGCTCGGTTCGGATCAGAAAATGGTGACGGGCACGCATGTTGTTGCCGGGACATGTTTTTATCATAGTGTCTACACTTTTGCCAAATGTAAGGCGCCTTACACATAGTCGTTCCCTTAAATAAATTACTAAGATATATCGTTTGCAGAATTATATTCCAAGAAATCCAATCCAGAATATTTATTGCTTTTCTAGTTGTAGCACAAAAGTTAGTCTTTGAAATTCACGTCATTGTTTTGAAAGATAGACATAAAGGGACGTGACCGTTTAAAAAACTTAGAATTTCTGAAAAGAAGTTCAGTTCTAAAATAATAAAAGGACTTAGTAATAATTTTATCTTGTTATTTGTGTCATAGTTTTGAAAGATAAACATGATGGGACACAAAGAATTTAGGTTCTGAGTTTTATGAAAAATAAGAACTTGGTCCTAAAGGAAGAAGATAAATAATAATTACTATGTTGGTTGTTCCAATAATTTAATTGGAAGTCCTCTTTTAACACCACATAAGTGACAATGTTTTGCCACTAAGATAAATGTGATTCTTGAAGGATTGTATTCCTCTAAGAATTTAGTGGGAGGATGGTGAGTCTTGAAGAGATTATGGAATCTTCGGAAATAGTTATCAGATGTTGTGCAAGCGGAAGCAATTCCAATTGTCAAGTCTTTTAGACTAATACCGAGAGTCATAGCATTTTAGTGCATGACGTCTTGTCAATAAACATTCACTTAACCAGATTAAGTAGCATACAAGTTTCTAGGAAACTTAATATGCTAAGACAAAGTAAGGAAAGGAATGTGCTAGAATAGATCCCAATAGAATTTTGACTTAGATGTCATGTATTAATATCATTGTTGTTAAGTTATGAAAAACTTAATAAGGATCTTTTTGTTAGACGAAAAGATGATCACAAGGTTTTAGTGATCAAAAGGATATTTTATGATAAGTTTATATAAGACATTGACAAAACATATTCCTTCCAAAGGAAAAATGGATCGAGGAAGTGTACTAAGTACAACTCGAGGGTTTTGTTAATTGAATATAAATTTAATTCATAAAAGAAGACATTTCTCTAGGACAAATAAATCAATGATATTAAGTAAGAAGTAAAGAACAAAGTTTGTTTAACTTCGAAACAAAGAATGCAGATCATTGTTTCGAGAAAATCAGTGGGAGCTTAATTATATTATTCGGTTTCAAGAATGATATAATATTTGATAGTTTTGTTTTGATACAATATTATATGTTGTTAAAGGTATTTAATGACATATATATTTGGAACACAATCAACAGCATATATGGAAGTTTCCATATATTGTGGATATAATGTTGCAGAAATTTTACTAAAGTGTTTTGAATATTATTCAATAACATGGGAGAATTAACATTCTCATAAAGTTAGAGAAATTCATGAGCAAGAACCATGGCTGTTTCGTACGGTGGTGAGCTTGATCAATTGATTTGAAATCTTGATCATAAAGGAATTTCTTAAGATGTGAAATTTTAAGATCAAAACAAAATAGTCAAACTTGATTGTTGACAAGTTGAATTTGATAAAAGTTCAATTGACTCCAATTAAGATGAGGATTATCCATACTGTGTATTTTGAAGAAGTTACTTCAAAAGTGAGAAATACTCATAATGTAAGAGTTACATTGGAAAATCTTATGAGATAAGTATAAAGGATAATTCAAGGATAGATAACGGAATTTTTCTAAATTTCGTATATCGCATTACGAGGGGATGTTTATTTAAAAATATAAGGCTATTTACGAAAACTACAACAAGTAGCAAAGACAGTGGGAGCGTAATAACTTCCAAAGGAAAGGTTATCAGTTCATTAAATGAACTAGGTGTGGTTCTTTACGAAAGAAAAAACTAATTGTGAAAACAATGAAATTGTGTTCTTAGTTGAAGTACCAAGGTTTCACCTTGAATGACCAAATGCTACAAGTGATCATATGATCATTAAAGGGTGTGCATGAAAAAGGTATAATTTTTGTGCATAAAAGAATAAAGTTTACATAGCCCCAAAAGGGACTAAAAGGACAATATGTCTACCACACAAGAGTAAGCATGAGAAACACCAAACATCAATCAAGATGTTGAACTTATGCAAACTAGACATTGCCAGTTGTGCAAGTGGGAGACTGTTGGATGTATGCCCAAAAGGCAATGTATTTATACATCTAATTCAATAATTATGATTTGTATTCTCTATGTTATAACTGCAGTGGTTTCTGAATACGTGATTCAGAGGAAAGCACACTCGCACGTGTAGAGAATATGAACACGTAAAATATACCCTAGTTCTTTTCTGGACTAATTTGTTGATCACTTGATGACACTACTTTCCTAGTCATGGACATTTTTTATGTCAGCATCAATGAGTGGCATATTATTGGATAATATGGCCGGGTAACCCAAGTTTTGGTATGCTAAGAGATTCCGTTAAATTGTCTTTTGTCCTTAGCTTTATCTCAGTAAGGTTATTATATAACTTGTCCGTAACCATGAAGTTATTAGGGTTATGCATACTGGAAGAGTTACTTTGGTACTGTCAACACTATGGCCGTAACTGGGTAGTAAAACGGCAGTCACTGGGTGATTCCAAGGTGTGTGTATATCCTAATGTTCTGAGATGGGAAATTACTCCTCGGTGATTAGAGAGATACGCCCTGGGCCCTCTCGGTATTATAAGGTATCCAATATGTTCTGCAGACAATGCATGGTGAAGTTACACCGTGTGGGATATCATAATATGGAAACGAGTAAAGGAAACTTGCCGGTTAACGAGATAGACAAAGATGTAATGAATCAATGATTGATTCATGGTGACATCCACATATCTATATCTCGGGCAAAGTTTTGGTATCGCGAGTAATGAGAATGATATATGAAATAACCAACAGGTTCAACAGAGTGTCTTCGCATAACGGTAGTAGTTATTCAGATCGTCCCGAGATCTGACCCTGGCCGGTGATTGGATGAGAACATCCAATTATAGCTACACGTTATCGAACCTGTAGGGTGGACACGCTTAAACTAGGATTGGTTAGTTGTGTATTATGGTTGGTCTGGAACATGGAGAGAGTATCACCGACATAGTGTCTGTGTGATAGATATGGTTTTATCGGAGAGATTGTTTTGTGATAGAAGTTGCTATCACGGTCGGATTTATTCTGAGGGTTTGTATATGAAGAAAATATTTTTCCGGAGTATTTTGTCGGCGGACACTGGGTGTCTCGGATCATGTAAAAGTGTTTTATATGATAGGAAATTAATTCAGTGAAATATTTTGTAAAAGGAAATATTCGAATAAGAATTAATTAGACAAAATATTATTTAATTAAATATTCATTTATTTAATTGATAAATAATTATTGGAAAAATATATGAATAGAATTGGAGCCCACCATGGGGGCTACCAATATGGGCCCTAGGGCCACCAAGGTTGCCGTACCACCAAGTGGTGGGGGTGGGCCAAGACGCTGAAGGGGGGAGGCTCCCCCCAGCCATAACCCTAATGGGCCATGCAGCCCATGGGGGGGAGGCGGCGGCGGTGGTGGCCAAGGCGGGCCGGCCTAGGGTGGGCCCCACCCACCAGGTCGGTACAGCACGGGTGGGCCCCACCTGCCTAGGTCGGTGCGACCTAGGGCGGGCCCCACCCGACGGTGGCGGTAGGAGATGCGGTGGGGGAGGGAGTTGGAGTCGTCCAACTCCTCCCTCCCAAAGCCGAATTGGGCAAGGGGAGTTTTCCCCTTGTCCAAACCGAGTTGGACTAGGGGAAAGCCTTCCACTTGTCCAAGTCCCTCCACCCCTTGGTCCATCTATATAAACCCCACCCCCTCCTATTTTGGAGGATACACAAGAGACACAATTGACTCTCAAGTTCAGATCCCTTCTAGTTGGATTAGTGGAACCTCTAATTAGAGGCAACCTATCCGATTAGACTAGATCTAATCTCTCTCTCTCCTTCTCATGTGTTGAGATCTCCACCTTCATATACACCAGTAGTGCTTCAAGCTTGGACGGCGAAGCCCTGCTGAACCTTTCCCGGCGTACGCGTGCAAGCTCTCGGAGGGGTGATCCATTGATCTCGATGGTTGACCCTCACTCTGCTGGATCAAGGTGACAAGGCAAGGAGGAGAAGGCGCCGGAATCTCTCTATCAGGCTTGGTTGAGGGAGACGACGACTGGCTACATCGACTACGTCATCAACACTTCTTCCGCAGCTTCGGTGTTGGTAACGTATTTCATCTAGATCTTTGGATCTTTGTATTTGCATGCCTCTTCATAGTAGATCTTGGCAGTTGTTGCGTAGCTATACGGAAAATTTTAATTTACCGTACACGCAACCCAATACAAAATTGAATGACACTTATGATATGTCACCGACATGAGAAGGCTGATTCTTATAGAGCAAATACATCCTCCTCTACAATTGATGATACAAGTTCCTCTCTACCCTCAAGTGCTAGCGAGTTTACCTCCTTCTTGAGCGCATCTTCCTTGGATATATCAAAGAATGAGCTTGGCAAGTATCTTGATAAGGAGAATGAGAGCTTGCGAAACAAAAACTTTGATGTGCTATTGTGGTGGAAGCTGAATGCACATGGATACCCTGCGATATCAAAGATGGCAAAGAATTTCCTGAGTATACCAGCCACTTCCGTGTCTTCGGAATCGACTTTTAGCACCGGGGGTTGAATTCTTGATGACTATAGGAGTTCTCTAAAGCCAGCCATGGTTGAGGCATTGGTGTGTTCTTCTAGCTAGATTAAAGGTTCTCAAAATGATACCAAAGTTTCAGTGGAATTCGTATGTGCTATTGTTGTTTTTGCATATGTTTCTCTGTTTGATGACTATAGGAGGTCTTTATTATATTTCTTATGCTCATGTAGCTTACTTATTTTCTCTCTTTTAGGAGCCAAATAATGATGATGATGATGTTGAGATCATTTCGTTTCCAAAAAGTGTGGTGGGGAGCAATTGGTAAGTTCTATTTGATGTATTTGCTTGCTGTAACATTTTATACAGCCAAAAAACTGAAGCAAAATAGTATCAATTCTGATTATTTGTGGTATTTGCTTGCTGGACCTTTCTATACAGCAAAAACCTGATGCAAACTAGTGTAAGTGGTGCTTATTTCTTGTATATACTTGCTGAAATTTTCTATACAACAAAAAACTGAAGCAAACTAGTGTAAATGAGTCTTATTTGCTATATTTGCTTGCTGGAACTTTTTATACAACCAAATAACTGAAGCAAAATAATGTCCATGGTTCTTATTTACTTGATTTAGTTGCTGGAACTTTTTATACAGCCAAAAAATTGAAGCACAAAAATTTCAATTCTGATTATTTCATTTATCTACTTGCTGGACCTTTCTATACAATAAAAAACCTGACGCAAACTAATATAAATGATGCTTATTTCCTGTATATACTTGCTGAAACTTTCTCTACAACAAAAACCTGATGCAAACTAGTATAAATGGTGCTTATTTCTTGTATGTGCTTGCTGAAATTTGTTTGTGTACACTTCAGATTCGACATGGCCTCTAACAAGTGACAAGCGCCGATAAGAAGATGAAATGATGGTGCAATGGTCCTTTTGTGGTTGAACTTTATGTTAAATTGTTAAGACTTGTGTTTTGATCGAGCTACAACTCATGTCGTGTTCTATTGTCAAATGTTATATTTTTGGCAAAGGCCATGTCAAAATTTTGCATTTCATCGAGCCTTCGAGCCGGCTTGCGAGCTTCACTGAGCCGGCTTGTCGAGCCTCGAGCCTTGTCCAGAAGGTCTAGCCTTGGCTTGCACCACCTTCGAGCCAAGCCGAGCCTTGTTGAGCCCGAGCCGAGCCTCGAGCCTCGAGCTTTAGGTCCAGCCCTACCCACCGCCCCCAGCCACCATCCACTGCCGTCAGCCTTTTGCTCCCGCTCGCGCGCCTGTCTGTGCCCACCCACGCCCGGTCACGCGCCTGGCATCGCCTGGCCTGCTCGCAGCTGCTTGCCCTTGGCGCATGCGCCCGCTGGCTCGTGTGGCTGCTCCGGCAACGCTTCAGCCCTTTTCTCTACACCATTTTGTCAAAATCGGCCAGAATCAAGGAGACGTGGTAAAATACGGCTAGGGTTTGGCCGTCATCGAGACGGCGCGTGGAAGTTGGCCGGATTCCGGCGACGGTTGGGATGAAAGTTTCCTTCCACCAACCGTTGCGTGGCTTTCCAGTTCATAGGACAAAATCAAGCCTAAACTGGACATATGGAGCACTCGGCCCTCAAGGTCCAATATCCCGCTCCCCGGAAAAATAATCCGGGTCTAGCATTTTTCAGGATATGATGGGTCGTTTTTTGGACCGGGAACTGTAAGCGGCGGTTATTATAGGGGTTGGGGTCTTTTCCGAGATCTACTATAGATGCTTTCATACCATGCCTTCAGCGCCCATTCCTGCGAGTATGGCTGCAAGAATCGCCCCTGTCCCTATGAACGCCGCCACCTGCCTACTAGCACCACCTCCAACTGCCTGATTCCGCCACCCGGGTCCAGCGGTGCGGGACCAGTTTTATCCGACGCTCGTTGGTGGTCCACCACCACCCCGGCCTCCTTGGGTGGAGATGGTGCATCATAGCCACCTATGGCAAGTTGGCAACCACTACATCTCATGTGACACCTAGTTTTGATGTGTTGTCAAGTTCAAATGCATGCAAGAAAAAATTAAATCCAAAGAGGAGGAAACCGTTATTTTATTTCGTCGAGACTCTATTTTTAATTCTAAGATAGATGTGTTGGTTTTTTTAATTTATGGGATGATATGACTTTGGTCGATGTAAACTCAAAATTATTTGAACTCAACCTATTGTTGGTGATGAGTTGGTGATATATGGATGGGTGCTGTCAAAATTTTCAATATGATGTCAATTCCGCGCAATCCCACATATTTTGTGATCAATGGATGGATGTTGTCAATTTTTTAGTGTGATATATGGATGAATGCTGACAAATTTTACAATGCTAATGAGTCAATTTCAGGCTGTAGTATTTTGTGTTATAGCAGGGCTTACTATTATATTAATCTCTTTGTGTGCCCCCACGATGTTATTTCTCATGCATCACAAGTTTTCAAATACTAGTATTTTTATTGATAAAGGGAGATTTATTATTTAAAAGTTTTAAGCATTACTCCTGGCCTCTGCATAACTAGGATGCACACAGTCGTTACAAGTTGGGATAAAAAGTCTATGTTGGTAGAGGGCCGATCTGGCAATTATGCTGCCATCCATGTTGGGATAAAAAGTCTCACGCCGTATCCTTCAGTCTTGTACACACGTCCGTAAACAGACCGTGATGCTCCACAAGTTGCAACGGTGACCAAGAACGGAGCGTAGATGTACTCATGTAGATAACCTGCATGAGAGAAAAAAATTATCATTAAAAACCTTATCATTTCTATGCAGCCAAATCGACCATATAACAGCAAACGTTGCCACCCTGATAAGTCGTTTAAACCTATTATCCATACCATTCAACCAATTGCCAAAAATGTCAGCAATGCTTCGTGGTGGGTATAAGGTGGAACCTATCTGGATGATTGACCTTATAGAACCAGCAAATTTACACTCGAATAATAAGTGCTTAATAGTCCCGTCCTTATGACAGAAAACACACTTTTTAGTTCCATGCCAATTGCATTTTGCAAGGTTGTTTTTAATAAGAATTACCTCTCGATGAAGATACCATGCAAAGAGCTTGTTTTTTAGAGGAATCTTCATCTTCCAGTTTTTTTTGTTATTATCTGTTGGATTAGAGCTTTGTACATAGTGTCCACCGAGAATTTACCACTCTTGTGCAAATTCCAACGAAACTCATCGGTCCCCTGCGTCAGGTTGACTAAAGACAGACGTTGTAGCAACTCATTCCAAGATGCTAGCCGAGGACCAACAAGATTTCTTCTGAACGTCACATTTGGTGGGGTATTTTCCAACACCTGAGCGAGCGTATCACTTTTGTGACGTCCAAGAACAATATTGTATAAAACTGGATATTGTTCTCAGAGTGTGGTAGTACCTAGCCACCTATCCTCTCATAACCTTATCTCCGAACCATCCTTGATAGAAAAATAATCATATGGGAAGAAGAATTTCATCATCACCATTAGGGCAGCCCAAAAGTGTGAATCGCCTGGTTTCCAAGAAACCGGTGATACTACACTTGAGCCAATATACTTTCTCACTAGAAGAGTTTGCCATACCCTATCTTCGGTAAGAAATTTGAACAACCATTTACCGAGGAGGGCTCTATTCTTGACCTCTAGGTCATGAATCCCCAAACCTTCTTGATCTTTGGAACGGCACACTACATTACATTTAGCCAGTCGATATTTCTTTTTCTCACTGTCCCCTTGTCAAAAGAATCTTGATCGAAAATAATCCAATCGATGCAAGACTCCTTTTGGTAATTGGAAGAAGGAAATCATATACAATACCATGTTACTTAGGACAGAATTTATGAGAACCAATCTACCACCCAAGAACAATATTTTTTCTTTCCAACTACTCAACCTTTTTTAGACCTTTCCTCAACATGCTTCCATTGAGCAATCGTTAGCCTCCTCTCAAATACTAGTATGGATTACATAAAGGACAATCCCTAATTAGCCCAATATATATCCTTGGAGAAAGGAAAATTCAGCCCTGGTTACACGACAACAATGACAGTAAACATGTCACGGAGTACACACATGAAGCTTACCTCCGATCTTTCCCTGATGACAAACATCATGAATATTTGAGGAGTTTGCCACTGATGATGATGGCCTATCGCGTTCACCCTCCTGGCATGATGCTCTGTGGTAGCCGTATAACGCCCGAGCTGCTGCAGGTATACTGCAACTGCTCGTCATCCTTCTCATCAGCTTCTCCTCCGGCTTCCGCCGGCGACGCTCCCGCCCCAATTCCACTATTTCTCCTCCGCTGCGCAAGGGAAACAAGACGAATCCAATCGATCGATCAAACCTGGTTCGGTCCAGCCAGGTGTAGGGATACTAAGGCACTGTATTTCACAGTGTATTTTGGGGTTAAAAAAATTAATAAATCTGTAAAACGAAACAGGGCAAATGATAAACAAAGTAAATCTCAAACCGGTGATATGCGCTTTCGATCCATTTTACGATCGAATAAATAGATTTCACAAGATGTGATATGATTTGCTCTGGCGAATCTTAGGAAGCTGAAACTTAGTATACATCTTTGGTTGCATGAGAGGCCAGTTTAAGTTTGCTACCTCATGAGTATGTTCATTATTTGAAGATTAGAAATGCAGAGTTGATGCTTTGTGCTTCGCAACATGGTTTCATACATTATGTATTTCTTCTAGGTGTCAAAAGTGAAGGAGATATGCCCTAGAGGCAATATTATTTGTTATTATTAATATATGTTTCATAATTAATTTTTATATTTCTATGCTACAAATTCTATAATTTCTGAATTTAGATTGAGAGGCCATATGCATGTGTGGAAATAGGAACACCAAGTATTGTCCCAGTCTTGCCTCTTAAACTAACCAATTGGTTGCATGATGACCTTGTTTTCCTGATCATAGGCAAAAGGTTGCCGGCAACAATGTGAGCACATTGTTTGCAGAACAACGGGTCTGGACAGACCCAACCTGTTGTTATCTTACGAGATATCATCGTTTGTTATTAGTATTATCAAAGATGGTTAACGTACATACATGTACTTCGACCATGAGGGTGCTAGGTCAATGCATGCTTTTTTTGCGAAAAAGACCAGGCATTAAAATAAACACCGAACCGTACAAAACACCTCAACAAAATCGAAAATTACAACGAGATCCTTGAGATGCCCTTCGTCTTCAACCTCCAGACCGTGTCGACGGCGCGCTGCCGCTGCCGCTCCTCCCAGAGAGAGCCTGACGTTGTTGGATGCGGACGGGAAGTCGCTGAATGGGTCAAGAAAACCACATCTGTCCCGGAGCCGAAGAAGAAGGATGAACCGCCAATGAAACTCCATAACGATCCGAAGACCGCCACCGCCAGAAGAAGTACTCGAGAACCACACCACTCCCACGAGTTTCTCGACGTCACCGCCGAGATGGGGCTGAAACCGGGGAGACATTATTGCAAGAAGCACTGCCGGCATCAACAGAACGCCGCCCCAGCAAACCTGAACACTAAACCAGAAAAACGGAGCCCTCCCACCGACGAGGGCCGAGATCCACCGTGCCTCCATGGCCTGAAGGCCACAGAGGCAGGGCAGACCTGCGGCGGCCGCCGGCGGGAGGCGCGTACTAGATGCGATCACCTCTCTCTCCTCCTGCCTAGTTAGACGAAGCGGTACGTTGTTTCTGCGAATTTAGGTCAATGCATGTTGAAAGAGGTACTTTGGTTCCGTCTATCATCATACTGTAAAACGGTGATCATAATGGCAACTTCTGGGTATCTTGACTCAATGATCCAATCGGCGATGGAGAGATACTTCACGGGCCTACTCTGTATAATGGTATCAATCATCGTCTGCGCAGACACAACATGATATATGTCATGGGGATACCGGAATACCATAACGAGAAAAGGAACAAACGGGTAAAAAGGATAACATGATATCGTGATCAAGAGATACTGTCGTGTCTCGGATGACGGACATCGGGAGTAAAGGGTCCCCTTTTTAGGCTCGGCATGGGGCGCGAAGGAGGCTGGGAAACACTTCACCCAGGGGAAGTACGTCGAGTTCCTCGGTCCGGCGATCAAGCACACAACACAGAGACGCAGAGAGTTTTACCCAGGTTCAGGCCGCCCGGAGGCTAACAACCCTACTCCTGCATGTCTGGATTGAGGTGTTCGTCATGGTGCGTTTACAAGGGTGGTCTCGGGGGTGAACCCGGCAGAGAGTTGGCCGGAGGTAAACGAAGAGCAGATCCTGCCCTGAGGAAATCACCTCTCTCTGTACCCTCCAAACCCTAGTCTAGTCTTGCTTGTGCTCTGGTCGCATCGTGTCCCTCTGCCTCGGTGCCTTGGTCCTCCTTTTATAGGCTAAGTGGATCCCACATGGACACACGAGGAGCGTGGGGGGGGGGGGGTTTAGGCGGGAAACCCCCCCCCCCCCCCCCCCGTGGTCTTCTGGAGGCGACGTGGCCTTCTCTCGTCCAAGTATCTTTGGTGGCTAGGTGCGGTCGTCCACCTTTGGGGAAAGCGGGGCGGACAGAGCCTGACAGCCCCATCGACCACGCCCAAGGCAATGTCACTGGAGGCGCGTCCTTCGTCTTGGCGCCCAAGCCTTCTACAAGCTTCCTCCACGAGCTGGCGTGCTTATCCTCTTCGCTGTACGGAGAAGGAACCTGGCGGCGCGCCTGGCCTCCTGCCGGGCGCGAGGGCTCTCGGGTGCTCCGTCTTGTTCGCCGGGTTGCAGGTGATCCCGGGAGGCCACCTGGTCCTTAGCCGTAGTTTGTCGATGTCGAACTTGTCGGGTTTCTGCGTGACAGATGTGCTGGCCCATCTGCCAGTCTTGACTCCTTGCCTTGTCCATCTTCTTGGTGGGCCCAGGTTATGGACCCACCTTGGCAGCACTAGGGGAACCCCGTGTTCCACTGCTGCGACAGATACCTCGCAGGAATATGGCGAAGCAATGGGAACCACGTACGAGAACTAATAGTTTCACTCGAGTTCCTTCGTATGACAGTGGGAATCAATATGGACGTACACGTCTCCACTATTGATTATTGGACAGAAATAATATTGTGTTATGTCCACTTGTTATCAAACTTGTAGGGTCACACACTTAAGTCTTCTCACAGTTTGTTGTGCATGTTGAAGGTTGGATACATGAGAGTGTGTCACCGGAATGGTTCCAGAGTGATCAAAATAATTTCGGAGAGATTACCGGAAAAGTTCCAGGGTATCGGGAACGTCTCGGATCACCCAACGGGTGCTGCTGGAAAGTTCCATAATATTCTAGAAAGATCCATGGGCTGCCCCACTGGGTTGGAACCAAGTGGGCGGCAACCACATGGGCCAAAGGCCGATCAAGGGCTACCGCCCCACTTTGCTTGGCTCCGAAATGACAAAAAAAGTTCAAAGGTGTAAACCTCACATTGGTCTTATCCTTTTACCTGTCTAGCTAATCTCTACTATATAATATAGCCAGAGGTGATGGTTGGTACATCTTTTTGCTTTTCCACTTTTACCCTTGCAACCATCTAATATTACATGTGTGCCACCGCCAAGTAGTTTGACTGCTTTGACCGTTTTCTTTCCCAGCAATCTCTCGCACCGCGCACCACGCGACCAGCGCATCCCAAATTCCCCTCCTACCCACAGGGCTATCTTGCGCAGCCAAGCCAGGGACTCCGCGGCCGCGAGGTGGAAGATCCCCACGGCGGAGGTGCCGCAGGACGGGGACGAGGCGGCGGCCACGAGGAAGACGCTAGACACCACGAGGATGGACGCCGAGGTCATGGCCTGCGGACGCGGCGCAAGCGCGGCGACGGCATCAGCTGCCGATGCGACCTCGACGCATGCCTCCGTCCTCGCGGTGGTCCGGGACCCGACCTGCGCACACTCGGCGAGCATCCCGACCGCCGCCAACCAAGCCTCGGCGCTCACCGCCGCGGCCCATGGCGCGCCTCTCCAGCTCCCACGCCGGCCGCATGCCTCCGTCCCGTATCCCCTGCTCTCCGCGGCTGGACCGCGCATCCGGCCCGTCGATTTGCAGAGGTAAATTTGAAACCGGCGGGGAAGCCGTAGTTGGGCGGGCAGAAGTTGGTGGCGGTGACGACGATGGAGGTGCCAGGCCGGCAGTACTTGAGGTCCTCGACGCACCTGACCTCGTAGCAGCCACCGCAGGAGGCCCCGCGGTCGAAGAGCGCCGTGCTCAGCCCCGCCGTGGCCATCCCGTAGCCGTGCTTCCCCAGATCCCCGAACCCGCACGCCCCGCCTGCACGCCCGCATCCCAGAAAAGCACAGCACAGATCAGTTTCAACGGAAGAAGCTGATTTTTCAGGAACTGTGTGAGCAGGACCTCTGGCAACCGAGCGTGCGGCCTGCCGGGCTGCGGAAGCTCCGCTCGCGGCAAATTTCCGAAAGAGGGAAAAGTATTGGATGAGTGCGACGCGCGAGGATAGTTTGATTGGCGGATTCGTTTCTTGGATGCAGATGTGAATTGAGGAAGATGAATTGGTAGGGGAGCTTTTGATTAGCAATGCACGGATGCTGCTGCTTTAGTTTGCAGGTTGTGGGGCCCTCTTGGCTTTATACATGCTGCTTCAGTACCTTTTGGTTTCTTTTGTTCTGTGCGGGACCGTGGAGACGGAAAGGCTACGGAATGTGCTTGGGCACGAGTAAGCATAAACCTAATGATGTTTAACTACATGCTTTTGCTAACTCGAGGTTAACTGAGGATTAGATCAGTGCTCGGTTGATCTTCGCACAGACAAAACAAGAGGGGAGATAGAGATGAGGCGGAGCATTTCGTCGGACCGGTTTGCCCGTAAGTTGCAACGGGTACAAATAAATCAATATGCCATCACAAGCTTAAAAAACAATATATAATTACTACCAGACAACCATCATAGGTTAACTTTGATTCCACATTTATATCATTTGAGTTTTGTTAAAATTTCATTTCATATTTTGTTCATTTACTTGTTCCACTATATAGTGCATCCGCTAAATTTGTCTCCACTGCATTATAATCATCAGGCAGACGGTTTTTCAATTCGCGTCAACTAAAATTTTCCATTTCTAGGATAGTAGAAAAAATGCAGAAATTGTGTAAACACGATTCAAAGGACAATGACATAACCGAAATGTGGCTTATTAGTTGTTGCTAAAACTGAAAAAGTATGTGGTGGCTTCCGTGTCGCAAGTGACTTCGATCGTGGCAGTTGATCCATATAATAATAACATGGGCCTTGTTTTTAATCTTGCAGAAGATCATGTAAGCTTATTCCTTCATGGGGAACCGGCAACATGTCATTTCATTTAAGATTTTGTTTAGTCACAAAATTATTGCTCATGCTCCAATTTTGGTTTTCATATTTGGTGTCTCGTTGATCATTTTCTTTCATTATCACACACCGGGTCCAACTCATCTAACCCAGCATGAGAACTTATTTTCTGAGTGCGTTCTTGACTGCGGACTTTTTTATACTGCTACAGCGCAAAGCTTGGTTGTTATATGCCCGTAGCAACGCACGGGCATTCAACTAGTTAGGAAAATATTTTCATAGTTTGTAGCCGAGATGGAAGGTCGATCTCCAGCAACCAAAATCTCCGCTTCTGTCTATGCATCTTCTTCGTCTCCAAGTCAAAGACGATGAGCGCATCACTATAAAAATCACCATAACTGAAACCTCGGGAATGTACATCGGCCAAAATCACCACCTCACCGTTCCTCTTCCCGGATCCCTCAAACTCAACACGACCGTCGGTAATATGTGGGTCCAACGACCGTAACTTCTCCTCCATGTCGATTACTATCTCCAACGACCAGCCACTACCACCTGCTGCGGAGACCGGGAGCTGTAACCACACGAACATCTTGAACCCTTGAATGGCGAGCAGTTTCAACAATTTCCGTCTGATGATGTCGCCAAGTAGAGTTGGTTACCATCGATGCGGTTGGTGGTGGTCGGGAGCTGCACCGAGCCCGTCTTTCCTGTGCCCAAATCGTAGCTTATGATTTGGTAGCCACCACGCGATAGCCAGTTGAGGACGCCACCGCTGAGGATAGCAGGGTCGCCACGCTCTTTGAGCGACTGCGAGCAGAAGTAGTGGTCTCGGTCGAAGCTCCCATACGTGACTGCCTCCCATGTACAACATGATGATAAGACGGTGGGTACTCTCAAGTTCGATCGATGGGGATCAAAGGCGAACAACAGAAAGGAGCTATTGTCGATGCCGTCAGCAGCCGTGAGCAAGACGTACTTGTAGTTGTTGTACCGATCCCTCCTGATCTCCGACGGGATGGAGAAGAATCTCTGGGCGCCGCTCATAGGGTCATACAAGCACATGTCGTCAGACCTGGGTTGATCTTCGAGGTATCGGCGGCGGAGGACGACGAGGCCACGACGAGACCCAACGGGTTTGTATTCGTCGAGGAGGGTCCCGACATGCTTGCGTGATAGGAAGCACGAGAGGTGCTCGTGGCAGAAGGATGAGGCGACCGGGTTGGTCGGGTGGATCAAGACGAGGGGCTTTTGGGCGTCGGCGCGCAGGCCGACGAGGATGCACGGCGCCGCCTGGGTGATGCGGGGGTCGATAGGTGGGCTGAGGATGTCTCGTCGGAGGAGTTTGCAGGTGGCGATACAACATACTAAGGTGCGGTGGTTGGTGCGCGCGATGATCTCACGCAGGAGATCCGCCGGCAGCTTCCACGCCATCGGAGTCTCCGGCACACTGCTTTTCCTTGAAGACGCCATGGTGTGCCCGTGCGATGTTGGGCTCGATGTGCGGATCGAGAGATCGAGCGTCTGCTCTGACCTTCCTTACCTGCAAACGATCGATCAGAATCGACGTAATATAAGCAACAAATTATGACAAACCCCATCCAAAGTAAGTCCGGATCCTCCAAAGTAATCTCTACTATATAATATGGCTTCAGGTGATGGTCGGTCCGTTTTTTCAATTTCCAATTTTACCCTTGTATATTATTTAATACCAACGGAAGATAATCGGATTGGAAAGAAAAAGGAAACAAGACAGAATCGACACAAATCAGGGTCTCTCCCGTGCACGTCTTGTCGGACGAGACTTCGTGTGCCCAAGGCGTGCGACCATCCGTGCGGCATGGAAATTATCGGCCCATCGCACGGTTGTCTTTTTTTCCCCTGTTCGCTTATTTTCCTTCCAAAAGAAAACCAGGAAGTCCGGTACGTTATCCTTTCACGTTATCACGTTCAACCTTGTATCCTTCAAAGCTCGACATCAGCAGCGGAAGCTGAGACCTCCGGCCGCGCTGCCGTCCTCAGGCCTTACTCTGCGAGAGCCTCTACCGGGACGAGACCAGGCCAGTGCTCCTCCGGCGTCAGCAGTTCCCGGCGGCCACGTCCCTACGCGCATCTGCTCCTCCGGCGCTGGCCCGTTCCAGACAACACCGTCCCCACGCGCATCAGGGCTGGGCGCGGACTTCTCCGGCGCCCGCCCGTTCACGGCAAGGCGGCAACCGCATCACCACGCGAGGCTAATCACGGATTTATCGACCGCGCCTCTGCTCTTCCGAGGCCGGCATGTTCCCGGCAACCGCGTCCCCTCGCGCATCACGGCTTGAATTGCATAGACCTCGCCTCTGCTCCTCACCGCCATGCTCTCGCGTTCCTCTGTGTTGATTGATGCGCATCAATCTCCACTGAAGAAGCCATCGGTGATTGACATGTACTCGTATATGAAATTACTATTCCTCTGACATTCAGTCGGGGGAGAATTGACCGGTGTTCCTGGTTGTTGCGCCTGGGCCACCGTAGGTTTGCAACAACTGAGTACGGACGGGAGGCGGAAGAACAGAGCTGCGCTCGCGCTCGTCCAGGTCGAGGCTAGCTGAGACCCGATGCGGCAGAGCGGCGATATTAGTCGACAGGGTGGGGCTGGTGGCCGGCGGAACGGAAGCACGGCGAGCGGTGTCACAGGGACGGGATGGGGCTGGAGGAATAGGAGCGCGACGGAAGTCTCGCCGGGCGGCTCAGCTTTCGCTCCGAGAGGGGATGGACGGAAGGGGAACGGGATACTGACGAACGGCGATGTATTTCTGTGAAATAAAACAGAGTTAAAAGGTGCAGGAGGCAGAGGCGCAGAGCCGCTCGATGTATATATAGGTCGCACCGATGGTCGCATGGCCCGGGCACAGGCAAGCCCCGTCCGGTCTTGTCTGCATCTGCTCGTTGCTCTGCCTCCACCAGCAGCTCAGGAAAGACGCACCAACCACAACGCTACTGCAGCGAATTGGCCCAATAGCAACACCACGCGACCCAACGCCACGATTGCTATTTTTCTTATATTTTTTTCTTCTTAGACAAGCTAGCTGAATAAGTACATACAGTTTTTTCCGATAATGAAGTATACTTACAGTTAGAAAACATACATACATATTAAACTAGCTAATTGTCCGTGCGTTGCAACGGATGCATGCATACTTTTAATAGTTTAACAACGGTCCCAGTAACAATAACATATAATTTTCGCATCCTCATGCACATCATGCAACAATGTTTTCTCCACCTACTTCTTTCCATGCATTCCCACCTACTTCTTTCCATGCATATGTCTTCTTCGTTGTCCATTTCTTCGCCTGTAATAGTCAGTGTTAAATAGTACCATGGACTCGGTGAAATTTACTTTGGCACATGGGAGCGTATGCTCCTGCATGGGTAAAACATTTCACGAAATGTTTTTGGTACGTATGTCTTGACATTAATATATGTGCATGCCACGATTTGTGGGAAACCGATATTTTGTGTGCCTTATGTAAAAAAAGGACAAAAAATGTCTTGTGGAAAGTATTTTTGCACAAGTTTTTATTTTTACACACGACAAAAAATATCTGTTTTTCGTGAAACTAATTTGAGAACACGTAGAATGTCGACATACCTGTAGAGTTTGTTTCGAATTTTTTGTCACTTAAAAAATGATATTTTTTAGGTCCAAAATGTATTTTAAAAACCAGAAGCAAAAACACCACCCCTAATCAGACTCACAAAATGATAGGAAGAGGTTCAAAATATAGCTCATTACACTTGCTCGGATAAAAGTTGAAACATATAATTCATAAATATTTTTTAGTTATGATACATAGATTCATAGATAATTCATCTGGATCACATCATCTGAAACTCCTCAACGTAACTCCACTCCACGTTTCAATCTAAAAAAGAATCACACACGTTGGACAACTTCAAATCTTTGTACTATCCAAACAAGATCCATCAGAAAGTTGAATATCAATAGAAGATTGAATCCAAATCATAAAATAATCATATATCTAATCTTTACAAATGGTCAGAAACTCTCCTAGTTAAAGGAATGTGCTGGGAAACAACAGGTACTCCGTAAGTTCATCAAGTCAGACATTAAAATGAAGATAAAGTTAAGGTTGCACAAGAAAATACAACCTAGCAACAGACGGGCAGCCTGCGCAGGTAAAGAAGCTTCCCAGAAGGATTCAGTGGCCAAGTTGTCTTCCTACAAGTTGGAGTAGCCGGGCAGCACCAGAAGGTGAATGAAATATGAGCAGCAAAGTCGCTATTCACCTGGTACCTGACCTCCATCTCCCTCATGCTGCAACTCAGCTCCACTCCATTCTGGTGCTGGAAGCAGGAGGACAATTAAGTAAATTGCTCGGGTTTATTTTCAACAAAGCAGAAAGTGTGGCTACAATTCAATATTTCATTTTGAATGGGTAGAGATGATTTAGTAGGAGGGTGCGGATATCATATATAGATACCAATCATGGTTTTGGGGAAAATGAACTAAATCTTATTGGGTAATTTGGTTGCTGTGTAGATGACCCTGATCAGCCACCTCTTTTGGATTTGGAGAAGTGCCAATTTTTAAGAACGTGAATCTTCTCAACTGAAGACACCTTAAGTACTGATAAATGATCTAATTGCATAAGCAACACTGTACTAAAACAAAGATTTAGTTCGCAAAGGTGATGTCTGTACTGTTTACAATTCTGCAGAAAGATGCATTGTAGAATGAAGAAAAACGGGGAATGCTCAAGAATTACCATCCTCAGAACCAGCAGCTTGCTCTCCTTCCACCAGCATATTATCCTGCAGTAGATATGAAAGGATGAGCATGATCAGGATTTTGCAAAACAATTTATTGTTCAACTAACTCCATGGTGTACAGAATAAAAAAGCACTGACAAATTTAGGGCCCATGCATTCCTCCTGTGCATCTTCCAGCGGTCATCTGCAACAAGGAAAACATACTTACATTAGAGACAACAATACTCCACACAACAAATTATAAAGCTGTAACACTACACTTGGAAGTTGCAACTATGGAAGCTCTTAATTTCCAAACCCAAAATTACCATCTTGTCTCTCAGGTTTGTCTGGACGTTCTTGAACGCCTCCTCGATGGCAATCAGCTCATTGGTCTCCAAGTTGTCATTCTCGTTCTTCGCCCTGTCATACGCACTGATGCTCTGAAAACATTTTCAGGGTTTTGTAAGTTTGAATATTTTTTATTTGTTAATTGGTGCTAAAAGAAATAACTGAAGTAGATCAGACAAGAACATTGTGATTCTCATCACATAGTATCTTCCCGGAGGTTGTCTGGTACTTCTCCAGTATCCTTGGCAGCCTAGAAGCGAGCCAGAATTTGCATTTTTGCAATCACTTCCAACAAAGAAGAGCCCTTGAAACATAAAGAGGGTGCAGAGAACATGTTGCCGTGCCATAAGAAATACTCCATCTGTCCCATAATTCCATTTAAACTAAAAAGATCATGATCTTTGTTCTCTTGACAGGGAGACAGAACAATCACATGAATAGCTTAATCAGTTGTAATTCACATAAACAAAAAAGGAAAGCAGTTTTGCATGCAGAAACCGATCACTTATATGTCCAGTACAGTCCTTGCTTGAATCATGTTCATGGTGATAAAAGTCGCCGTGAATAATTATGTATGAGAGAAGCGCTATTATATAACTTGGTTAGTAGTCCGGCCGGTTCAGAGGAATTAGCACGTAAAACTAATCCAAATTCAGGCCATCAAGAACACGAACAAGAAAACCCAAGGCGTCCCTAAAAAGAAGACATAGAGTGCAGGTTGGATCCACGGTCTACCTGGCCAGATCGGGGAGTTGGTCAGATCGCTCGAGGTCGGTCGGCCGTGGTGACGTGGGCTGCCCGGGAGTGGCGCACTGGAGGAGGTGGGCATCGCGTCGAGGACGGCGATGGTGGCCTCTCCGAGCGCAGCTCCTCTCCCGCACCGTCCCGCTGAAGCTACTCGAGGCAGCATTTAGAGGATGAGGACGGCGACAACAACTTTGGCCGAGCAGCTTGCGTAGGCGGTGGAGAGGCTGTGAATGGGCGGACGGGGCTGGTGTGGTGGAGGAGCCGTCGTGGCGATATGGATCTGGTGATGCGGTGGTGGTGGCTGTGTTGGATGGCCAGGAGCAGGAGGAGCGGCGAGCAACCTAGCGCCGCCGAACCTTCTGCGGGTTAGGATTTGTCTGCGGGTCTATTGGGATTAGGCCCAGGTGGGTTGATCGGGGCGATAGAGCCCAGGTGGGCGAACCACGGGCGAGCCAGACCGTGGGAGGGAGGATGGTTCGCTCGGTTACACGAACGACCAACTCCCATTTAATAGTAAAGATTTGTGCCACCAGACCTCGCCTCACCGACCTCTGCAGGAGGTTCTTTCCTCTACCACTTGAGCGGACCAAAATTTGGACAATCAATCGAAAAAAAAACCCACGACAACAGAGGCGAGGTGTGTTGTGACTAAGCATCCAGAGCCTCTGGCGTCGAGGTTGTGATGAACTACTCCCTCCGTACATAAAAGGATGTTTTAACGTATTTCAAATTTACATGTACCTAGACATAATTTTGTGTGTAGATACATGTAAATTTACACTAGGTTGAGACATCTTTTTGTGGACGAAAGGGGTACGTGTCGTCCTTGGCCAATTATGGCGCTGCTAGGCGCCGTCTCGAACTACGTCCACATGAGTACAACGACGTCACGAAAAGCTTGGGGCCCTAGGCCTCGGATTTTCCTACAAAGGACTCACGGTGTCGTAGTCTAGATCCTACCCGCTCACATCCAACACTTACACCGTAGGGTTTTGCCCTGAGGTAACTCTGTAAAAAAAAAAGATCCGACACTTCGTGGTCTAAATCGTAAATAACATACGAATTTAGATCCAATTTTACACAGCCACCAAAATTAATGCCGACACACCATAACATTGTGCCACTTGCCGACTGTCGAGGCGGGGCCGCACGATGCACCATCACCAAGGAGGTGGGTCACTTCATCTCGGATATATAGGGAGAATCGCCCCAACCTTCGGCATAACGGCCATGCCGGGGACGTGGCCACCTAGGGGTCGCAAAGACGAGGGCCAACAAGTGAGGGGGCGAGAAAGAAAGTGGATGGTATTGTCTTTGCTAATTTTTTTTAAATAATACACGAAAATTATTTAATTCTGGAAATATTACGCAAAATTTATTTTTTTCAAAAATATTCTCCAATCGGTTTTGCTGAAGCCGACAGGTGCCTATCGTTGTTGGCGAAGACGAGACCTTGGTGGCGTACCAGTGGCGTGTATGTGTTATCGGTGGCGTGTATATTCTATTGCATGCCACTAGTAAATATTACCAGTGGCGTGTTTTTGTCACTGCACGCCACTAGTCGTCTTCCCCAAAGACGACAAGGCACTAGTCGGCTTCGCCAAGGACGACAAGGCACCTGTCGGTTTCGCCAAGGACGACAGGCACCTCTCGGCTTCGCCAAGACCGACTGGATAATATTTTTGTAAAAAAAATAATTTGCGTATTATTTCCAGAATTAAATAATTTTCGTGTATTATTTTAAAAAAATTAGCATTGTCTTTCAAATGATAATTAAAAATATGGCTTTGTTCGTATATTATCTCGTGTGCACTAGACATGCATGTGTGGCGATGAAACAATCTTGACAGCCCGTAGTAACGCACGGTCATTCACCTAGTACCGATAGGGAGTCGATCCAAATCGTGATGCCATCCAAAGTAATACCGGCCGGACTACTTGTTGACACCAGCCTATACGTATGTACATGCATGCTATACCAATGACACGTGGGGTACCCACCAAACCAATCTAACCAAAAGTCTTCGTCAACTCACTCCATCAATCGATCCCGAGGATAACACATGGATATTTATGTTGTACCTCCAAATTAACCATGTAAAAAACATATAACCGTGATATGTGTTCGACTTAAAAAGGCAAGTTCTTATTTGCGGGTAGTTTTCTGGGAGAATATTGTGAACTTTATTAATTAAATAAATTAGAAATCAAAGAATTACAATAAGTCATCTTCGGCAACCTATCCCTCCATGTCGCCAATATATACTCATCCCCCGCTCGGAGGTTTCGCCCTCCATATGTTCATGCTCAATGCTAAAACCAAAATTGTCTTCTGCATTAATATAATCTTATCCATCGACTTGATCATTATCATCCATCTCAATTTCAATTAGTTGGCTCAAATAAGGTTGCCTCATATCATTCATCTCGA
The DNA here is from genome assembly GCA_947311845.1 of Poa pratensis. Classification (NCBI taxonomy): domain Eukaryota; kingdom Viridiplantae; phylum Streptophyta; class Magnoliopsida; order Poales; family Poaceae; genus Poa; species Poa pratensis. The sequence goes on along the minus strand of CAMZMU010000110.1, from coordinate 3,866,712 downwards.
CCGCATTATCAAGTGACACATTCCAAGTGGGGTCACACATCATGTGGGGAGAAACACAGGTTCACATCAATATGCAACCGATTAACTGCGACCTTGGTAGCCTCGAGAGATCTTTGGACACCGCCGCAACTTATTTGTATACCTTCCAACCCAACTTGCACATGATAGGTATTTTTTTTCTTTCGAGTATAATGTCCTGACCCAACAAACTATCTTTCATCTAGTATGCACATTATTTTCTTACATGGACCCTTTCATGACCTGCAAAAGTAGTCAATTTCCCTAAAAAAGTATGATCTAGTTTAATCATATTTTTTTCTCAAGGACTGCGTTGATTAATTCTATTTAACCTCTGAAGCATGTGTTTCTAATATGCCTTCACATAGATAAATTGAAGTGACCGAGTTGTGGCCCTGGCGTTAGTGAGAAATATGTAGCATTTAGTATTTTAGTTGTGGAATTAATAATTTATCATCTGTGGTGGATGCTTGATTTTTTTTATGTAATAGTTGAAGAGTGTACTTATCTATACTTATATGTTACGCATGTGTATATTTAATTGGAATATCTAAACTTATTTTTTGCAACACGTCCAGAACAAAACTGGTTAACCAAATCCCATCGTGACTTGTTTGCTACTGCAACAGGGTAGAACAGCGTGCGTCTGAATATCCCTTGCTTGACCCAAACGATCGAATACAGATATTATACAAATCCCTGGCACAAAACGAAAAAAAAAGTAATGAAATGCATAATCTGATCGGTGTAACAAGGTGTATATAACACTCCATCTACAACTACATCATCATATTACAGAAATAAATCTTACTACCAACTAAGGTACGACAAAACGAACAATGAAAGCAAGCACGACGTGCATATACTACACTTGCACCACGAATAGCACAGCGAGAGCCATGATCATGAGGCCAGGTCGGAGAGAAGCTAGAGTCAGACTCGAACCCGAACCAGTACTGCTCGGCTCGTCATCGGAAGCATCCGTGTCCAACGGCGAGGAGACGTTCTTTGGGTGGCTGAAATCGAAGGCCGGCGCCGCGTCTGCGCTGTCCGGCCCGGCCGCTGGCCCCGGCGCGTCCGCCACCGGTGGCCTGAGGTCCGGCGGAAGGCCCTGGCCATGCACGACGGCTACGGCGAAGCGCTGGCCGTTCTCGCACTGCTCACCGTCGTAGTTTCCGGAGAAGAAGTAGGTATTGCCCTCCTTGAGCAGCGGCACAGCGGCGGTGACGGCATCCTTGCTGAACTCCGGCGCGGCGGCCGACCAGTCGACTGTGTCGTCGGGGCTGGAGTCGTCGTAGTCGCAGCTCTTGTACAGGGTCGCATTCTGTGTCTGCACCACCGAATGGTTCTTGTCCGTGTTGAATACTGCAGCACGGACACGGGAAATGGTTAGTTGATACACAATGTGTGGTCGATTATTTTGTGCAAGTTTGGAACCACATTTAGGTTTCGCTTAGTTAGCCGAAAATATTAATTCGCTGTATCCCTGTTGGCTGAGTTTTGTTAGAAGTCACATGCATGGTTGAGCAAAAAAACGAAAAAAAGGCTGAGTATACAGTTAAACAACACTAGTATGATCGAGCTCTCAATTCTGGGCGGATGCAATTGTTGTTTGGTTCGCGAGCTCTCAATTCTCAAATACAGGTTTGCGATCCCAATGTTGTGGGCTATCGAGCTAATAGAAAATTCTCATATTCTACAAAAATCTTCGTCGTTGTGGGTTCTTCTAACGTGAAATGAGAGCAAAGGCGCGCAGGAAAAGAGAAAGAGGAGGTCGTCATAGTAACTCCATGGCCATTGGTCACTGTAAAAAGATAAATCATCACCGCCAAATCACTGACCGATTTGTTGTTAAGAATCAAACACACTTCCAAACTTACCACCTCAGTGATTGGTAACAAATCTACATCGTCGATTCTATAACTGTTTGCATTGACAAAGCTAGGCCACAAGGCATGTGCACGCATAGGGAACTAATGCAGAAACGTAGCTGCTTTCGATACCCCGAGGCCCACGGTAAGCATCGACATGAGCATAGAACTCACGAGCTGACACCTCACAGAGCTTGGCAAAGCAAATCTGTAGGAGTGCAGGGCCAAACAGTATTCATATATACACTCTAAATGGTTCGCTGGCTCTTTTGCTAAGGAAATGAATGGGAAGGCAAAGCTGATTCCCGCTTTAGTTAGAGAGGTGCACTCAGTGAAGAAATTTAACAAGATGCTTGCTCTAGCAAATCATGTGTACTCACTGAGGAAATCTCCTAGGCTGAAATTGTAGCCCTCGGCCCAGGCCTGGTAGTCGACCGCGAGGCCGTCGTACCATCCCTTGTCGTCGCCGACGGTGTAGTTCTTGTACGCGTCCACGGCGGCCCGAGGGTTAGCGGCGCTCAGGACGGCAACCGCCATGGCGACCACAAGAACGAGGAAGCCCCGGCGCCGGCCGGAGAAGAGCTGCAGCATCCCGCGCGATCGAGTGGCCGTCAGAGAACTGAGAAGAAGCTAATGATTAAGGGCGCGGTACGGTAGTCGTCGTTGTTGCCTCTTGCAGAGGCCAGAGAGATGCTCTTCTCGCGATCGACTATGGGTCTTTTGGGAGTTGGGAGCTGGGAACTTTAAAGAGTAACGATGGAGTGGTAGAGAGAGGGAAGCATAAACTTTTGTGTTGTGCTGGCACGGTCGACGTGTTTGTCGGCAGCGAGAGGCAGCTGCTTCGCATCCATGTCATGTCATTCATGTGAGATTGCTGAACCGTGATGAAGACAGATCTCTGTTTCGGTTGCTGCGTCTCCTGTCACTTGATCGATCCGCTGCACGCCAGCCGGTCAGTTCCGTTGTTCCCTCTTTTTCACAAAATTCCTACTCCCTCCATTACAATCATAAGATGTTTTAGTTTTTTTCCTAAAATGCATGTATCTAAACGCGTTTCAGTGTGTAGTAGACTCACTCATCTTGGTTTGTATATAGTCCACACTGAAGTATCTAAAACATCTTATAATTGTGAACGGAGGAAGTAGTTTCTAATGATCAACTCTGGTCAGTCGACTTTCATCGCCTTTTTGCACTCGATAAATTGCAAATGTGAAGTTGATCATGTACCAGTTACGTTCTCCTACTGCGGACTAGGGTGAAGTTACATGTTCATGTCAGTCAGTGCATGGGTATATATATCGCTCAGGCGCACCCATGATGAAGAAGAACAAGTCACTGAAACCAGAGACCAGCCAATTAATAAAGCTCGTCCTCTTAGCATAACAGCAGCTGCGAACCCAGTGATCTGTCCGTGCATATGCATATCTACTTTGTTTATCACGATGGGATTTGGTTAACGATCTGAAGTTCAGCAGCTGTATTTACTTGCCTACAATATCTATAACTGCCTGTCCTTGTTAGTACTAACATGCACCAAATGATTGCCAGTTCTTCCAAGTGTCCAATCTGTCGAATCCACGCGGCGTGCCCGCTTTCAGTTGGTAATACATTTTGGAGATGAAGAAGAACTGACTTAAATATGACAGCTAGCTAACCTTGAGGGTATATTTGACTTGGGATTATCTGCGGCTGTTCAACTGTTGCTTCTCTGTATTTAACACACTGACGGTCGGTTGATGATGATGTGCCTTTCTTCCATTAACCCGTCGGGATTTCGGTGGCAACTCTATCTTATCGACATTGACAGGCCACTGAACACACCGTCGCAGCCATGCTAATATTATGTGTTACTGCTGTTTGAGCAGGGGCACAGAACATTGAGCTCACGCTACACGTAGCCAAACCCAGTCTCGATGTATGAGCAGTTGAGCACTACTATCCAGATCGGGAGATATTCCTCAGTCATGGACGTAATGACTTGCTGGTCGATCGAGATCGAGCGCAATCTTTCCAGGTAGGTAGTCAGGTTACATCATTGGAGGCGCCAAAGGCAACTTTTGCACGGGACTAGGCTGTTCCACCAGCTAAGCAAATCGAAGCAGCAACCTCTAGTCACAGGGCTAGGGAGCATGGAAGAAAAAACAAATCAAATATCCTAACTTAGCAGTCAGGATGCAGGCGGACGGGCCACCGGCCCATCCGCTCTGTCCGCCTTGTCCGTTACGCGTAAATGAGATGATTAGCGGCATCCGTCTCCGCTGATTAGTTTTTCCGCTATTTCCAATGGAAACCAACGGACGTGTTGCTGCTAGTGCTAGCTGAAACCATACGCTAGCGTCTAGCGGCTAGCTGGTCTGTTGCTACTAAGCACAAAGATTAAAAAATATACTAGTTTCAGCTGCATAACGTTCGGTTCAAGATGACCACGCTAGATTAAACTCATCTAAGTGCACATGTAATCACCTTTATGTATGAGGACAACAAAAATAAATAAGGTTGCACAATCATGATGAGACTAGTGTACATATCAGGTTCAGCAATTAAGAGCAACCAAGCAATACGAGTTTATCTACACAGGCAAACAATAAATAGGAGTCGATCCATACAACAGCACTTGAGGCGATCCAGATCCATCAAGGAAACAATAAATGTCACCGATTATAATGACAGGCCTACTACAGTGTAGGTTTCTGAATTAAGCAACTTGAAAGACAAATGCTGGCTATAGATTTCTGCCTCATCACCACGGACAAATGCTGGCTACAGATTTCTGACAGACAACTGGATAGCTAGCTACAGCACGGCATCACCACCTCCATCAGCCTACTTAGATCGCTGCCTCATCTTTCGGCCCTTCCTCTTCAGCCTCCTCATGTGCTTCTTCTTCCACTGAATAGTCACAAGATGAATAAACAAGTTAAAAGGGTATCTGACCAAAAGGGGAATTATAACAGTACACCAAGAGAAACAGAAATAGAACATAAGCAATTTATGCTCCAAGAGACAACCGGGCAGTCAAGACATTTTGTATCCAAAACAGCAAAAGTAAACACCAAGCAACTCAACGAACATGCATGGATCTTGCAATTTTAAGTTGCTAACAAAGTAGAATAAGTTGGATGAAGTAAACCAACATAAGACAACAAACTAAACCAGTGGCCCTATTCTAAAAGAGGTTGTAAACCTCGCAGAAACACTGCATATGCTACAAGCCTGCAACTACACGACAGCAGACAAGAGCAGTCTGTCCATAACATATTCTTCTATTAAGTAACTATATAATACACATGAATATACAACCAAGTAACCCATCTTAACACCAGGATAACATAAGAGAAACGGAATTGTGACCATAAAGCACTATCCGACCAAGCATTACAACAGAATGCAAGATCAACAGTGTTTTATGAACATCTATATCAAAGACCCGACATGATTATAATGGGCTCAAAAGGTTACCTTACATCCTGCACCTTTCTTTAAGATCCTTCATGCTCCTGTCAGTTGGTTCTCTGAAGTAGTATCTAGGTTCACTATGAAAGCAACTAAAATCAATTGCTTGCGAAAAATAATCACCATCGATCATGACCAACTTGCAAATTACTTCATGGCATGTACACACTTTGGCTTGATTGGCAGCGGTTTCTTCATGGCACTCACTTACTTGGTAGAACACCAAGCAATCTTCCTCCTCAACATCTTTACTAATTGGTTTAGGGTCTGAAGAATTGAAAGATGATCGAGTTAGTAATAAAAGTGGAAATTATTATTCTACTACTCTATTCAAAAAACACTTACGGGCAGCCTTTAGCCAATCTTGAAGGCATATAAGCGCCTCGACCATCTCACTAAGGTTGCAAAGGGACAATAGAGAATGTTCAAAAACTGCAGATCACATCTGCCAGTGTTTACTTGCATAACATCTGATAATAAAAATTAGCACGAATCACATAGTTATTGGAGACGTTATTCCTACAGATCAAATCTGAAACTGCTCCAAGACTAAGGCCAATTCAAAATTATCTTGTACGCCTTCTGAATCCATATCAAATATGAGTACAGCAGTAGTTTGATATTCAACCAACGAACCAATAGCAAATTCATCAAGTAACCATGTCAAAGAAACTTCTGTAGTATAAATACAAAACGATCGCGTCCGGCCGGAAAGGATACGTACAATAAGAATCCAATAAGCGAAACGGCTTTGATCAAGGCAGCTCTGAAACTGCATCAGCATGCAGTGCATGAACGATGGTAGTCAGTAACACCACAAGCATGTACATGCGCAGATAGTATCTAAATACATTAGAGTGACATGATAAACCCACAAATCTCCAAACCAATAAGCATACGAAATGCCACACCTTCTTGCAGGACCTAAGGTTCTTCTCACAGTTTGATAAATTCAGATAACAGAAGGTGGACGGGATCGAGCCTACAAATCAACAGGACGAATCAGGATGCTAATTGGGGGAGGAGGGAAATCAGACCTGCTCCTTGCCGTCAAGAATCATGTGGTTGCCGCCGCCCTCGCCAGCCTTCTCCTCTTCCTCCGGCGGATTCTTCTCCCCATCCACTGCGCCTAACATTTCTCCGTAGCTGCGCGACGCGGAGGGCGCCGAGCGAGCTACGAAGCGAGACGCGAACGAGAGGCCAGGCGTCGGCCGGGGAGCAGGACGATGGGGCTTGACGGTGACGCCCGGAGAGCAGGACGGCGGCGACGGCCGGGGAGCAGGATGATGGGGCTTGGCGGCGACGCTCAGGGAGCAGAACAGCGGCGACGGGAGGGGAGCAGAACGGCGGCGACGGGCGGGGAGCAGGACGATGGGGCGACGGGCGGGGAGTAGGACGGCGGCCGAGCGGCCACGCGCTAGGGAAACTCTCTAGTCTCTCCAGGCGACGGACGGACATGGACCTTACTGGCTACACAGACGCTTTCCGCCAGGGCCGTCTAATTTGGGCGGCCCATCAACTTATCCGTTTGGGCCATTGTAGCGGCACGGAACGGAACGGACAGGCGGATTCCGTGTCCGTCTGCATCCTGACTTAGCAGTATGGGCCCGTCTAACTCTCATGCGACTGAGAATTAGGCTAATTCTCAGTCGCCTGATCGTCATGTACGCTGGTGTGTATTCGGTTAACTTATTTTCTCACGTACATAATCTTTCCTTTGTCTATGGACCCATATTCTCTCGTCACGTACGCTTCCCCTGCCTATGGGCCTCTTTGGGCCTGGCTAGCTCTCACGTATTGGCTGTTTAGGCCAATAGTCTAGTTTAATTTTTTTCTATATTATGTGAAAAGCTACTCAATAACAAAAAAGATTAAAAAATCAGTTGCAATCTGAGTTGCAACTGGAAAAAAAACTCAGTTGCAATTAGACTTGCAGCTAGAAAAAAATCACAGTGCAACTCGACATGTAGCTGAAAAAAATCACAGTTGCAACTCGACTTGCAACTGAAAAAATCTCAGTTGTAACCCGACTTGCAACTGAAAAAACTCACTTGCAACCCGACTTGCAACTGAATTTTTTTTCAGTTGCAACTAGGATTTTTTTTCATTTGCAACTCGACTTGCAACTGAAAAAACCCAATTGCAACTGGACTTGCAACTGGAATTTTTTCAATTGCAATTAGACTTGCAGCTGGAACAAATCACAGTTGCAACTCGACTTGCAACTGGAACAAATCTCAGTTACAACCCGACTTGCAACTGAAAACGCTCACTTGCAACTGGAATTTTTTTCAGTTGCAACTGGGATTTTTTTTCATTTGCAACACGACTTGCAACTGAAAAAACCCAATTACAACTCGACTTGTAACTGGAATTTTTTTCTATTTGCAACAGATTTTTTTGTCCATTGCAACGAGACTTGCAACTGGAAAATTTTTAGCTGCAACTCGACTTGCAAATAACAAAAAAATGGACACGCATCAAATTTCTTTGACCATGTCCACTAAAATTTATAGACAAAATAGAGAAAAAATAGCAAAAATAAAAAAATATGTGTAACCAAATCATAAACCAGGGAAAAAGACTTATATTAATTGATGAAAATGAAAAAAACAAAAATATAAAATAATTCTAGATATGAAAAAAATACAACTTTACAAAGAGTAAAAGGAAAAAGAAAAATGAAAAAAACATGCACGCACGTTACAAAACAGGCATCAGTGTACAACAAAAAAAGCCCCATTTAATGGAAGCCCATGTTCATATACACGGAAAAATAATGGGCCTAAACAGCGTGTCTTACGTACATGAGATCCAAATGTGTTTGCGTCAAGACAAAACGACAGCATAAGCACAAATCTTAGCATACAGATCTACGGCTACGGAAACGACTGAGAATTAAGCTGATTCTCTTAATTCTCAATTGATTGAGAATTAGCAAAACCGTAGCAGTATTATGTGTTTGTGTAAATTTATGTTTAGGACTAATCTAGACTAATATAAAAAGACCCAGAGGGCGGAGATTCAGAGCATCTCGACCATACAACACGTTTATCCTACGGTCCACAACGCTACAATGTTTAACGCTCAACACGTTTAGCACCTGCCATAGAGGTGGAGATCCAACAGATCTTAGTCATACAACTATGTTAATTCGACTGTCCAGATCGTCCCAATGTTGAGCATCAAACGCGTTTAGCACCTGCCATTCACGTATCAATCTATAATTAATGTCACGCTAATTGCTCCAATTAACATCCCGCCTCTCTCAAAAAAAATTAACATCCCGTTAATTGCCATAATTAACATCCAATAATAGGTAGTATAATTAATGCTCCACAAATTTCTTTAATTAGTACCCACTAATTGCTCTCTTGTTTCATCAATTGTGTAGCTACAAGAGAATCCACGGTGCTTATCGTATAGTTCTTGTATCAACTTAAAACTTAATTGTACAATATCATTTAACTTTGGTCACATATTTTATTGTTTGGGTCTGAATAATATTGGTTTTATTGTTCGTTAAAATGCACAAGTATACGACCTGACCTTAACGTCGATTTTGACATTGTACGTGTGTCTCGCCCCTAAAAAAGTTTATGGGCTAATTTCTTAGATATAGTTTAAGGTATAATTAATGTTGCATTCTATGACACCAACAGTTTAAGAAAATTATTTTTATTGGTTAAGACGTGCATTGCACGTGCGTAATTACTAGTAAGTTGGAAAAGTCTACTAATCCTCCGGAGGATTTCCTCCGCGCGACCGCACCCCCTCCGGGGAACGAACTGCTATGGCATCCGTCGCATCCAAGCTCTCGCGGGCCGCTCGCCGCTTCGCTCCTCGCCAATTCCGCCGCGGCCTCGCTGGAGGTACTACCTTCACCATCTGGAGGCGTCCGTTATTTGTATGCGCCAACGGCGGCGCCGCCAGCCCCTTGGATCCTCGCTTCCTCCGACGCGGTCTCGCGGATCTCCCCGCCAGTGAGGACTCCACCGGACATTTGCCTGTGGACGCCGAGGCTGACTATCTCGGAGATGAGTACGAGCAATTTTTCCCAGGTAACCAACCAAATCCTAGATCTTCCCCGTCAAAAAAAATAAAATCCTAGCGTTATTTATATAATCGAAACAAGGCTAGCAAGCTCTGAATTTAATCGAAACAATTCTGTCACACTAGACCCGGCTACCATTTTCCACTACGACGAAAAGGACCTCGCGTCGGAAGAATCCCTGTGGGCTCTGTACGAGCGGTGGTGCAGCTTCTTCAATGTGGCGCGTGGCCATGACGAGATGAGGCGACGGTTCGATCGTTTCAAGTGGAAGGCACGGGATATCTACGAGTTCAACAAGTCTGGCCAGAGCTACATCAAGGGACTCAATAACCGGTCCGATATGTTGTCTCACGAGTTTTCTTTCCGTCGGGCTCCAAGGCCTCCCACAGATGGTATGGGCACTCATATAGTCATATGTTTTACAATGAGAACGGTGAGATTACGGCCATCCTCACTAATGGGATTCTAAAAGAGATAAACGCTCCAGCCCCAAGAATATTAAGGCCTATTAAAGCAAGGTAAAATACAAGTGTCACCCTTCGTTTATATATACTCCGGCTCCCATAGTATCTTAGTTTCTTTTTCCTCCCAAAATACAATAAATAAATACATGCTTTCTGGAACGCTGCTGCGAAGTAACGCTCATGTCTTGCTATTTTTGAAATGATGTTGTCGCGTTAGGTAAGTCATCAGGTATATGTAATTGAAAGGGTGTGCCTGTAATCATGTATGTATGAGTAGCATTGCATTCCGCGATGAGGCAAGTACCCCTGTGTCTGTGTGTAACTTGCCATGCATGGATGCTCCTCATGTCTTGTTGCAGAAACAAATTGAAGATGCCTCTGTTTTACCATATGTTAATGATGTATATGCATTGGCAATCACATCCCAATCCTTTTTTTTATCATGTGCTAATTATTTGGAGTGTAGACGTGTAATGTGTTACTGATGCCAGTCTCTTGTGCTGTTCGTTTTGACTGATCGAATCCGTATGTTACTGCCAAACATGATGATGGTGCTGAGCAGAATACTTGTTAGAGTGAGTTTGGTTGCTATTGTGTGTAATTCAATGACAACATGCAGATGTCATTTTGAGAAAGTGGGGCTCCTTGTCTAAAGGACAAAGTCAACAGGCCAATCTCAATGGCAATCCGCTTACATTTAGGCTCCATACCCATATTCCAGATCAATATTGTGAAGCATTGGTATACCGAGATCCTAGTGGTATGCCTCACAAGTGTGTTTAATATCAGTTTTAGCCAAGTATAATTACAATCTCATTGCAAGGAGATAAAAACAAGAAAATAATAGAACATTACACAGCTCATTTAGCAATAACTTTAAGCTATTGCAACAAAAAAGTACAAGTACACAACAAATAAACAAAACTCAAAATACTATCGAACTGAGACTTTTGGGAAGACCGTTTTGAGGTTCTTGTATCTGTACGGTCCATATGACACAGGGATCTGTAGACAGGTTGCTTTTTCGGTGTGGTCAGTCGAGACCAGATAGTTCTCCTTGGCGGTACGCCCGGACTTTGTGGACGTCGCTGTGGAGGCCTGTAGTGGATGCCTCAAGATGAGGACATGACACCCGGGCGAGCAGGAGTGAACACTGAGGTTAAATTTCGGAATGATGATTACGACTACTTTACGCTGGTCGTCCCCTTTCATAACCCCGTGTTTCAGGACGGAGAGTTCTATCCAGAGATGGCAAGCTCGGTGTCTTCAACCCCATGGACATGTGGCGGGTAGTTGATAAGCCCTGTGCTATACAAGATCGAGACAACATTGTCGACGACCGTTGCGATGGAGTAGACGATAGTGATCGTGAGGAGGATGTTGGTGGCTCCAATGGAGACGAAGATGCCAAGGAGGAGGGGGAGGGGGAGGAAGGCGAGGAGGAAAACAATGAGGATCAGGAGGATGTCCAATTAGAATTCCGTGAGATTATACCCTACTTCGATCAAGAGTACTGATTTCTCGTGGAGCGGAACAGGGAGCTGCTCGCCGTCTTCAGACAAGAGTGTACACGCTAGACCGCAAATGGGACAGGAGGGGCGCGAGCCATTGCGGTTACATGGCACAATGACACATGTGGCCGCCAACGAGTGTATTTACCAGCGTTCGCGAAAGAAGTGTACGCAGTCTCATTCTACTCTGTACAGGAGTGGCGGTATTATCCTGCGTTCTATGGCATGAAGGAACAGACGAATGTTGTATTTGGTACAGGCCGGACTTTGCTTAATCTGGAAAAATGTGATTGGTTATTTCGAGTGTTTATTTGTCATTCAAATATCAAATATATTACTAGCTTAATACCCACACGTTGTTACACAATAATAACTAAATTATATGGAGACATTGTTTAACTTGTTTGATGTGTGAGACTATCTGAGCCGAAACCTAACTGGCCTCCCAGGTCGCCTCATCCAACTACGGAGGGGGCCTTCCCCACCGCCTGTTGACCTCGACGATGCTGGTGGAGGCCGTCCGACAGTGGCGGCCGCTAGGCGCCTCCATCTTTTGTTTCTCCTTCCGTCTTGGCGAGGAGATCGCTCTGGTGTCCCCCGATCTAGACCATGGGCTTGCTGATCTTGCCACGAAGGTGTTCAACGAGCAGAGGTGGGCAACTTGTGACTGCTGTCGTGAGAGCATCCAAGAGTTTACCCATATTTGCTCTCCGTACCCATAAACTGCTTTTTTAGTTATTGTGTGAAAAAAAAACTTGGTTTAACAACTTACCCATAAGTGATTCCAGACCCCAAAAACAATTGGGTCATGACCCAAAATTTGCTATGCAATTGGCATATTTGGCAGTTTTAGGGCAATGACCCTGTGGCACCCCGATCCGGATGATCGAGCTACCTCATATACCAGTCCCAGAGACCCTGGTTATATGATAACTTGATACACAAAGACATAACCAAATATATTTAAGGCTCCGAGTTCGGACGGTTACAATATATTACAACACGGGGTGAGGCTCCGGCGATCGCGCAACACGCGCACCCAACGGTATTTACATTATTTTTTCTACATCGAGCCTCCTTCAGAGATCGCAGCGGGTACATAGGTAGTAGCGTGGCGCGGCGGCCTTATTCCACGGGGGTCCTGCCTGGGATACTGGCTCCTAGTTTTCATACAGCGGGTACTCGGCGGCGGATACAGCGGGGTCTGGCCACATGAAAAGCCAGGTGAGTACATTGAATGTACTCGCAAGACATTAGCCTAAAAACAAACAAGGCCTATCTATATGGCATGGCATAAGTTCAGAATGTAGCATGGCATGTGTTCGGTATTTAAGTGCGAGTCCAAGCTTAACGGTTGGACTTAACTTACCTACTTACCTTAGTAGGGACGTTTCGGTTATCAGGTGAGATCACGTTTCTCACCCAACAACTCGTAACCACAACTAGGCTTCTAAGCCTCTAGCCAACTCTGGCTTAATTCTCGATTCTCAAGTCCTTAGCCAACTCTGGCTAGACTCCCGAATTTCACGTGATCGTTGGGTTTCAAATTTATTTCTCCAAGTTCGACTGGACTGACTCATAGCGTGACTTGACCCAAACACCGTCCCATAACCTAGGGACAAGGCTAGATTCTAGATTTACACTCTCGAGAGGTGGCAACTTTTATCCACACGCTGAAGTCTAAGCTTGTACCGCCGGTACCGAAGTACTAAAACCGATCACGGCGGCAGCACAAACCCACACTTCCACGGCTGCTTATCCTACCCAGACACTCCCTATGTAGCCACCGACACGCCCGAGGACCAAGTCTTATGACGAAGTGAATCCGGCACGCCCCAACAGATGAGCGACGCCTAGCTCCGGAACCTTCGCAAGACTAGCCCCGACCACAAAGGTAACCGACTAGACTTGCCAAAAGGGTGGCGTCAAAGGAGGCTTGATAGAATACTCGGCCATGGTCTACCCATGTCAACGACGCGTGGTTGTGCTTGTTGTGTCTGGTGGGTGGCACTATGTGACTCAATCTAGTCGAGGGAGGTGGTTATCTTCTTAGTCAAATTTTAATTACCAACATGAACCAAGCAATAATGATATTCACAAGGTAGTTCAATAATAGCATAAGGTATACATTGGTGGCTATGGCGGTTTCCCCAGCCGGCGTCACCGTGAAACAATGTTCGCAGAAATAGCACAGTGGGTTAGTCGGATGACTATGGCGGTTTCCCCAGCCGGCGTCATCAAAAATAATAAACTGAAAAGCAATCATAAGAAAGAAAGCATCCATTCCACTCGAGGGTTAACCTGACGTGGTGTCAGCAATCTTGGCAAAAAGAACCAAATGGAAAGCAAATGTCCCAAGCGTCGCAGTCCAGGTGGGCTTACGCCAACCACGTTTGACGGAGGGATAAGAACAAATAACTCTTTTGGCAAATGCCCCCAACTCCGAGGATCATAAGACGACATTCGTCTGCTCCTCACCTCGGCGAAGAAGAAGAAGCAAACAAAGCCACGCAAGTGCGAGGCGCACAGTTGTAATGTTTCCCCATTCCTTTGACTGTGACGGTTCCTCCGGTCATCGCCTCGGGAATGGGGGTGATGCTTAGACAAGTAATTATAAAGTAATTGCGACAATTTAAAATGCAACATGGCATGTGAGGTGCAATAGCAAACAACATAAGCAATCAATTTAATTTCTAGGGTTCGACCAATTTGAGATCGGGTTGATGGCTTGCCTTCAGTAGTGGGGTAGGGTTCCGGAACAACTTCGACTTCCTGGGAGAGGTTTAAATCTAATACAAGCATAAATAAAGCATCACAAACCCTTCCTAAGCCATTGATAAAGGACTAAGCAAACAAACTCCAAACCAAAATATTTGATGCCATGGATAAACAACTTCAAAACAAAGCTGGCAAAATTTGTTTCATATTTTTCTGACTATTTTTGAGGGAGATATGCCCTTTCAAAGTTGGGGTAAATTTCTGCCATTTTATTTAAACAGAAATAAAACAGGAAAACGTTTCGGTTTAAAAATAAAAACCTGACCAGTGGGTCCCACATGTCATGACACTAATCGAAACGTTACTCTGCGGGGAAAGAAGAAGAACAGGGGGCCGTCTCGGCGAACTCACCGGCGGCGATTCCAGAGAGCTAGGGCGACAGGGAGGTGAGGGAGAGGAAGCAGAACGGCTCGGGGAGGCCTGGCGCAGCTTGTTCGGGCACCCACGCTTGACGGAGAGGTCGGGCTGGAGCAGAGCTTCTCCTCCCGCGGCTCCGGCGAAGTGTCGAGGATGGATACGACGGCTCCGGCCTCCATTCACCCAGGCGAGAGCAGCTGGAGGTCCATCGTGGTCCAGAGAGGTGGTGTGCGAGCTTAATCGGAGGGGGAGGGCTACTGGAGAGGATTTCGAGCGGAACCCGAGCGGGTGGCGAGCTCGATTCGGTGCTGCGGTGTTCTTCGGGCTCTGGTACTGCTCTGGAAGATGATTGGGAGGTCGAGAGGTGGGTGTGGTGCTTGGAGAGGCCCGGGGTGGCTTCTTATACCGTCTCCGAGTTGTGGCCGTCGTTAATGGCGCAGCGAGGTGTCAGCCGTGGCGTGGAGGCTGTGCGTGCGGCGCGTCGCGAAACCGGTGGCACAGTAGCGCACGCGGCACAGGAGGGGAGAGTGGATAGGCTCCGGGGCGGCGAGGGTCGCTGACGAGCGGGGCCCCGGCGGCGCTGTGCTGGGCGGCGCGTCGCGTTGCGTCGGTGGCGCGTGCTGAATCCTTCTCCGGCGACGCGTGGAAGCTGGGCGAGTCAGGGGAAAGGAGGGGAACACGCTGGGCGTGGTTGGGGTCGCGGGGACGCAGAACGCCGACGACCATAACCTGGCGGCGCCGTCGTGCACGGACTCGCCGGCGGTGATCACCATTTTGTCCACGCCAGAAGTGGCATCGACACGTTTCTCTCAGCTCCGTGCTCCAAATGCGATGGGGTTTTCACCACTGCATGCCAAATTTCAAGACCTTCAACTTTCTGAATAGAGTTTTTGAAAATTCGAAACTTGGTGCGACTACCACTTTTGAAAAACCATACTGGTCCAAAAGAAAATCTTTATTTTGATGAAGCAAAACATTTTTGGTTAGGCTGCCCTTCTTCCCTGAGGTGTAGACACACCTTGTGCTTGCATCTATGCCCTTGCCTCACATTAGAAAAATTATTTGACTACTTTTTAAAATCCTTTGAGTTAAAGGGCAGAAATTGGATAGCATGGGATGAGGTAAATCCTCAAGTGCAAACCAAATATTTTTGCATAATAGGCTATATATTGCCTAGGGATCATTCCCTAATTTTTGGTGAATTTTTAGAGCAATAAATCAAGTACTTCCTTTGGAAAGCTCAAATAAAGGGATTTTGTTTTAACGATAAAAGGAAATAATCAGAAAATGATTTTGGGTTTTGGGGCCAAGTAAACAAGATACCAAGTGGGAGAGAACACAAAACTCAAGATCCCAAACTTTGGCGAGGTTTCGTCGAAGATTGAAAATCGGAAAGGTCATTTATCGAGGGCAATTTAAATACCAAAGTTGAGACAATATTTTTAAAAGAAATTTTTGAAAGGCCAAATTCCAGGATGTTACAGACCCAAACCGATTGCCAAAAGTCCAAACACACTGCCACGTAAGCCGAAACCAACGAGGGAAGGCAATTTCCCTCCCGCCGCCGGCAACCTCCAGTGCGGCACGAGCAGCAGGCCCCCAGTTGTGGGGGACGTCACGGAGCCCGTGGGGGGGGGGGGGGGGATAAACACCGGCCAGGAGGCCATGCAGGAGACCACGCCGGAGGGAGGCGGGACGTGGTGTGCATAGAGCGAGGGACACGTTTGTTTTTATTTTTCTATTTAAGGTTCTAGGTGTAAGAAAGGTGGATTTGTAGTTTTTATTTTTCTGAGGACCTGATTGTGATTTGGGTAGCCAGTTTTTGGGTAAGCTGTTGCCGGTTGGAGATGAAAAAACTTTGGCTGCACAATTTTCTCTCTCCTATAACCGTATTAACTTTAACTACTCAAATTAGAACATCTCCACTCGAGGCGTCCAAAGGCCTTTGGGGTGTGCCGGACCAAAATCGGCTCCCACTCGCGGCGCCCAAACTTGATTTTGGTCCCGCGCGGTGCAAAGTTTGGTCCGGCACACCCAGCCCGCGCCCTCCACTTGGAGAGTCGATGTGCTGCGCCAGACGAAACCGCGCGCGTCACCACGTTGGCCTCCGATGCGTGGGCCACGCATGTCATCGAGACATGAAATATATATCTCGTCGTCTTTCTCCTCCGCTTCATTCCAGCCGCATTCATTCCAGCCGCCTTTTACTCGCCACGATTTGGAACATCGCCGCCTCGACACCTCCGCTTCCTCTTCCCCTGCCTCGCACCCCTTGTACGCCGCCGCGCCACCCTCGCACTTCGCCGTGCCTTGGCTTCTGGCGGTGGCGGTCAACGACTCCGGCACAGGCTGTATCGGTGACTTCCCGCGACCCGCCTTGCCTGCAAGGTGTTCGACAGAATTGTCGGCACGCCTGTTTTTCTTATAATTCATTGTCGGAGCCGGCGATCGGGTGATTGATCGATCCCCTTACAGTTGCAGATGGATAGCGACGATGAGTTGATGGTCGTGATACTGTTGGAAGAAGAAGCCGCCATCGCCGAGGAGGATGATGAGAACATAGCGATCCTCGCGTGTCTTCTACAACTTCAAGCCGATGAGGCCGCCGCTGTCGCACCCAAACGAGGAGGCTCGGCGCATGGGAGGAAGAAGACCAAGCCGAGACAGAGAATAGAAGGACATTGCATGCCAGTCTACGATTACTTTGCCGATGTTCCAGCATTCACCGCCAAGGATTTTCGTCGGTGCTTTCAGATGAAACGTGGCTTGTTCAACAATATTGTGCATGCTGTGAGGGAGTATGATCCATGGCTCAAGTTGAAGAAGGACGCCGTGGGAATGGTTGGTTTCTCATCCATCCAGAAGTGCACTGCTGCCATGAGAATGATTGCATATGGAGCTCCTGCTGATGGTGTAGATGACTACCTACGCATGTCAGAGTCCACAGCTATCAAATCAATGTACAGGTTCTGCAGGGCGGTGGTTGCTGTGTTTGGCATGCACTACTTGAGAGGACCAAATGAAAAAGAAACAGCTCGGATCATGGAAGAGAATGCAGGAAGAGGATTTTATGTGATTCTTGGAAGCATAGACTACATGCATTGGAGCTGGAAGAACTGTCCATTTGGTTGGCAAGGATATTGTAGTGTGGTACTTGAAGCTGTGGCCAATCATGAACTATGGATTTGGCACGCTTTCTTTGGCGTGGCAGGATCCCATAATGACATCAACGTGCTTCAGCGCTCTCCGGTGTTTGCGAAGCTTGTTGAAGGCCATGCTCTCGCAGTCAACTATGAGATTAATAATCACCAGTACAACAAAGGGTACTACCTAGCCAATGGCATCTATCCAAGGTGGGCAACGTTTGTGAAGACAATCTCCAACCCTCTCGGCAACAAAACTTGTTGTTTGCCTCCGAACAAGAGTGCCAGGAAGGATGTCGAGCGGACATTTGGAGTGCTCCAGCAAAGGTTTGCTTTCATTTCGTACCCTGCTCTGACATAGTCGAACGACCAGATGTGGGAGGTGACAAATGTGTGTGTGATCCTGCACAACATGATCATCGAGAGTGAGCGCGCTAATCCAGTGCAGGATCATATGCCATATGACTTTCAGGGTCCTCTCGCCGATGTTAATCACAACATGCCGACAGATTTCGCTGATTTTCTCTCAATGCATATAGAGATTTGTGATGAAAATACTCCTCATCAACTCCAAAATGATACAATGGAGCATTTGTGGGCGCGCCGGGGAATGGCAGCGGCGGACGCGGAAGGGCAAGATGTTTGAGTTGTAATTTTATTTTTAATTATTGTGAAAATTTATTTTATGCGTTCAAAACTATAAAACATTCATGTATGTTTGATTTGTACTTGTCAAAATATTTGAATTTAGATAGAAAAACCAATTTGGAAGGCCGATTTGGGCACCCCGAGTGGGGAGCGACGGCGCCCATAGCCAGAAGCTCGTCCGGACGGTCCCCAAATGGTCCGTCCAAATGGTGTTTGGGCTGCCGTTTGGGCTCCGCGGGTGGAGATACTCTAATGGGTAAACAATTGTAGATGCTCTATGATCAGAGTGTGTTGGCTGCCCACATCCAAGGTTGTGCCAGGACGCCAAGACCGTTTGGACGGCCATTTGGGCGCCGCGGGTGGAGATACTCTTATGGGTAAACAATTGAAGATGCTCTATGATCAGATTGTGTTGGCTGCCCACCTCCAAGGTTGTGCCAGGACGCCAAGATCTGTTTATCCGCATATGGGCACACCCTAGGTCGAATATGTAGTATAAATAGTTAAATACATGACATGTTCCACCTGGGCTTGCTCGCCGAGCAGGGTGGATGTTACCATTCAGGCGCGACCGACCTTGTAGCAATCCAGATCAGGGCAATACTGAAAACGTTGGCGTGGAGTTGGGATCCATGATGTAAGCTAGCCCAAACGGATCTATAGATCCCTCGCCGATGGCGTGGTGATTCCCTTTCATGGGCATTACTCGGCCAGATTTGCCTTTGTCGGTGGAAGGCCACCACGCCACTGGCCTTGTTGGCTCGGTTGTGGAGTGTCACGTCTCGGCGAGGGTGTCAAAGAACATGTGCGACTGGGCCCTACACCTCGGCATAATGCGAGTATGTCATGATCTTCCTTGGCATCAATCTTGTGGCGCCTTCTTATGCATGATGAAGAGTGTCAATACTTGACGAGCTTGTCGATGTCCTTGGGGCGCCGTCTTGAAGTTGATGGAGTGCCATAAGATGGTCTCATGGCGATCTCCTTGTTTCTCTTTGAACTTGATGGATAGTATGTTGACCCGACAAGCTTGTTGTTGCCGATCTTGGTCATGGTGAGATCATAGTCCATCTGTTCTTGCATGTTGTGAAAGTTGAAGGAGTAGTCGGAGTAGATGTTCTCCACCATGTCGTTAGCGCTTACGGAGTCGTAGTCATGGTAGTTGTCCATCACATCATTGAAGCTTGAGGAGTCAAAGTCGGTGTGGTGCTCCATGTTGTCGGTGTAGGTGTAGTGTATCACCATGTCTCCTATGCTTGAGGCATCGTAGTCAGGTGTGGTTCATCGTGCACTTATCATAATGGTCGCCATAGGATGTTTCGCTCTCACTAGACATGGTTAGCTCACAAAACATGTGTATATATGGAGTGGTAAGGAACTAGAACACAATAGCTCGCCTTGTAGATAGTACTAGCAAGGGATGGTGCGGGGACATGCCGCTCTAGGCCGACGCCATGGCGTTGTAACCAACGGTAACCAATTTTCATTGACGATGTCATCCAACATTAGAATCAACAGCGAAGATACATCTCACTGAGCAGCGGATAGAGGCCATTTTTGGTCTATGCGGGTTCTAATTCTAGGCTCATTACGGCTCGTTATGTTGCAAACCCTAAGTTTTGTTTTTATATATTCGGTCCGGCAACAACCTCACCGTCTTACTCCACTCGACAGCCGCCTCTCGTAGGTCAACGGCGGTGCTACATCGGGTGACGTCAGTGCTACCATCTATAGCGGAGGTGCTGCGAACGACAGACGGTCAGCGGAGGTGCTACTTCGATCGGCGCCGGTGCTACCATTGGTCGAGGCTGGTTCTGCAAGGAGCAATCTGTAGGAACTATTTGTGTCTTGCAAACATTATACTGCATTATTATCATACATATATGAGTTTTCAGTCTCAATATGGAATTGTTTATATTCTGGAATTGTTGAATATATGTTTGTACTTGAGGAATAATCTCAAGGTGCTGAGGACGACTATGTCGGAATACAGTATGATTATATATATACTGAAAATATATGCCCGGGCATGGTATAGGGTGAAAAATACTAGGCTGTTTACAGGATCAGCTCTGTAAGTTGTTAATGCCTACATGATTAAGGAAATATGTTGCTTAATCATGGTGCACGACTCACACGTACGTGTCGAGGACTTGTATTGGGATCGGACTCTGGAAAGGATTAGTTATGATCGTGGTTGTTTAACTTAATCAGGAGTCTATCTGGAATCCTTTTTTAGATAAGAGGGTGCGGGTCCCCGGCCTCTGCATCAAAATGATGCACACAGCCAACCGCAATTATTCATCAAAGCTTACAAGTTACAACATTGATCAAACCGAAGTCAGCCGCTCGGCAACAAAGTCGCTACAACTATGATGGGGGTGGCGATGATCAAAGCCGTATGCCTTGACCTCCCACCTACACGCATCAACCACAACCGGAGTACCGGTCCAGCAAACCCTCAACGCGCACCGCATGCGCGCGCTACAGAAGTCGCTTCCGCCGTCTTCCTCGAACCCATCTTCAGGCAAAGATCAACGCCATGACCTTGCAAAGCCAGCCGGCGACGTCGCCATGACGCCAAACAGCATATCCGATCTGCGCGTCATCATCATCACACGTCCAGGGCCGAGACTCCGCTGCGCCGCGCCGCCAAGACTCGCCGTCGACGACGTGTTAGATGCCTCAACACGCCACCTCTCCTCGCTCGTCCCATCCAGCAGCTGCTCCAAAACAATGCCCTCATGAGGGAGAGCGACACCGAGAGCGCCGCCATCGTCCGATCCGGGGAGCCCGGACCTAGGGTTTCCCCCGGAACAGTGCGAGTGTGAAGATGATGGCTGCATCGGCGATGCCTTCATGAAGGTAACGACGCGTAGACGCCGCCATCGCCGGCTTGAACGAAATCAAGCCCGGATTTCACCGGCAACCACGCCTCCCAACTCACCGCTGGGGCTAACTGTGGGATCTAGGGATCCGCCACAGCCAGCCGGCCGACCACCTCCGGCGGAGGAGAAGGTCACCGCCGCCATGCCCGGAGCCGAAGCCCCCGACATCCTCGTTTTGCAGGTGTAGCCCAGGATCTGCACGAGCCGTCGTCGTGGTCCAGAACACGCAGCGAGCAGCGGCTTTTGTGGCCCGTCCAAACCCATCTGGGCCCAGATCGGATCCACTGCCGTCGCCGACCACTGATGCTCCTCCCACCGCCGCTGGCCGCCCAGCCTGGCCGCCGCCGGCCCGCATCACTGCCGCTGATCAGCCAGGACGAGAGCCGCCGCCATGATCCAATCTTTGGCCGAGGAGAACGCCGCCGCCGCCGCCACGCCACTCGGGCTTTGCCCTGCGACGTCTATCTGGAATCCTATATGTACTGGTTTAAACACCAGAAATTAGGAGTATAAATAGTCCTTAACCCCTAGCCCTGTTAATGGCAATGTGAGCGGCACCACGAAACAGGCAAGGGAATAGGGGTTAGGCTAATTACTCCTAAACCGAAATCCTACACAATCGACGGTGCTGCCGGTGAGGTCTCGCCAAACTTTTTTGGTTGTCCGACGGGGTGTTTTGTTGAATGTTTTGCTACAGTCGAGGAGATTTTTGCAGCAAATTGTGGTTTTTTTGTTTCAGTGAAGCGGTTGCGAGATTTGGGGTGAGATGAATTGAATATGTGGCCCTCTGAAGCGAGAGATTTTTGCCCCAAAATCGCCCCCACTGTCCTTATTTTCCTATCACATCACACAAATTTAGATTGGGATCAGTTGATACAGAATTAGTTCCGTTCGGTTTGGATTAGTTAAAACAGAGTTTGTGTAGGAAAGATTTTATTAGCCATGAAACCACCTGGACCATCTCTCTGAACAAAATTTGACACGTGCGAAATCAGAACCAAAATTTGTTCAGCAAATCATGAAACATAATTATGTTTTCTCCGCGAAATAAAATCATGAAACAAACCTTGAGCAAAAATTATGGAACAGCGGCTTCAAAATATTTTGCGGGTCCTGTTTCGTTTTCAACACTATATTCATATTTTCACAATTGTATTTCTTCGGCATCCGTACTCGATTAGGGCTGGCAGTGGAAGGCTGACCTCTACGGAGCCAGATTCAGTTTAACATTTTGTGTTCATGGCCGAACTAATATATCCAATAAAAATCACTAGTAATTAACTTTTTGTTAAAATCGCAGCTCGATATTCAAGCGCTGGATGCTAAACACGAACGAAAATTTCTTCGAAGATCGATAAGAAACGGGTCAGGGAGAGAGGTCTGTGTAAAGGAGATATAACACGAGAAGGTAGCTAGCACCACGAACACCAAATGTTTCGTTCAGAAGAAGTTTACTTAGAACACGACAAGCATCTTAGAATGCTTTGCTCACCCGATTGGATTCAATCCAATTGTCGGAAGGTCCAGATAAGTTTCAATGGAATCTTACGAAGAACGGCAAGTTCTCGGTCGATTCTATGTATAGAGCGCTCATTCTACCTGAAATTCCAGTCGATAGCACTAATAATAACAAACTTTGGAAGATGAGGATACCACTAAAAACTAAAGTGTTTGCGTGGTATTTACGTCGATGAGTAATTCTCACCAAAGATAACCTTGCCAAACGCAATTGGCATGGAAGTAAAAAGTGTGTCTTCTGTCAACACGACGAGACCATTACGCACTTATTCTTCCAGTACGACTTCGCTAGGTCTATATGGTCAGCCATCCAGATTGGTTCTACCTTACATCCCCCAGTTCTGTTGCTAATATTTTTGGCAACTGGTTAAATGGAGTGGATCCTAGGTTTAAACTATTCAGTAGGGTGGGAGCGATTGCTGTTATTTGGTCGCTATGGCTATGTAGAAATGACAATGTTTTTAATGATAAAAATGCTTCTCTTATGCAGGTTATTTACCGGTGCACAGCGACACTTCGAGCATGGTCTTCCCTGCAGCGTGTGGAGCACCGAGACTTATTCCTGGAGGTGGCGTCGAGACTGGAGGCTGCGGCCAGGGAGTTATTTTCCCGGCATGGGTGGCAACATAGACTCCGGATAGACCTACCAGCATCCTAGGCGGCTTTACAATTTCTCATTTTGATATGTAATTCGCCTTTTATTTCGCTTTCAGACTAGTGTGTTGGTGAACTGTGGCTATGTACATCTTTGCTATGGAGAGGCCGGGTGTAATACTTAAACCTTTTAAGTAATATAATAAAATCGCTTTATCAAAAAAGCTAGCACCACTAACAAACATTCAGCGATACGATCGAACAAAAGTAGTGTCCACTTCGGCTTCTACTACGAGTGGGAAGGACTTGTGCACGATAAGACAGAGATTGTAGAAAGATCGGGTTTGAAACAACTTTGTTGCACCCCGACAATCCCAGTCACCAACACTAGTCTTCAGTCATTTCAAACACGAGAAAGATGGACAATTTTCAATGAAAACTGCAAGAAGGTGCAAATACTCGTTCCATATATGCGACAGCAATACAGAACAGGGTGAAAACATGTCCCGTCTGGTAGCGGTAGTAAGCTACCACGGCGGTACTACGTACTCAACATATAGGCATAGCAATAGCATAACCAAACATACTGCAGGTTAAAGGACAGGCAGATTCAGAGGGTAATTATACAACAGGCTCCTGGATCGCTTCCTTGGCTGCTTCAACCACTTACTCGTCCTGGATCGCCTCCTCCTCCTCCTCATACTCACCCTCCTCGTCCGCTGTAGCATCCTGATACTGCTGGTACTCAGAGACCAGGTCGTTCATGTTGCTCTCGGCTTCGGTGAACTCCATCTCGTCCATGCCCTCACCTGTGTACCAATGCAAGAAAGCCTTCCTCCTGAACATAGCTGTGAACTGCTCGCTCACACGGCGGAACATCTCCTGGATGGAGGTCGAGTTGCCGACAAAGGTGGAGGACATGGAGAGGCCACGCGGAGGGATGTCGCAGACACTGGACTTGACGTTGTGCGGGATCCACTCAACAAAGTATGACGAGTTCTTGTTCTGCACATTGATCATCTGCTCGTCAACCTCCTTGGTGCTCATCTTCCCACGGAACATAGCAGAGGCTGTCAGGTAACGACCATGGCGAGGGTCAGCAGCACACATCATGTTCTTTGAGTCCCACATTTGCTGAGTGAGCTCAGGAACAGTGAGGGCACGGTACATCTGGGAGCCACGGGAGGTGAGTGGCGCAAAGCCAACCATGAAAAAGTGAAGCCTTGGGAACGGGATCAAGTTGACTGCAAGCTTCCGGAGATCAGAGTTCAGCTGGCCTGGGAAGCGAAGGCAGCATGTGACACCGCTCATCGTCGCACTGATCAAGTGGTTCAGGTCTCCAACTGTTGGGTTCAGAGATGGCAAAGTCAGTAAAGATGGAAAATTCGACACAAAATTCACAATTCTGCAATCAATAAACTTGAGAGAAGCTAATTTTGTATTTCCAAAGTGTAACGCCGTTAAGGACAATAATGTCTGAAATGGGAGATATACTTGTTTGACCTGTACAGGTGGGTGCAATAGACAGCAAGGACAACCAGATGAAAACAAATTAGCATGTGCTTCTAGAGGCCTAGTACTCATGGTTGCACTGATCAAGTGGTTCAGGTCTCCAGACTAACTTTTGGACTCCAGACGGGAAATATATTTGTTTGAAGTGTACAGGTGGGTGCAAGTCAGTAAAATGGAAAATTCAACAAAAGCTAATTTGTTGTTTCTGAGGTGTGAGTGTGTGACGCCTTCAAGCAAACTACAAGGACAATAATTGGTGAAATAGGAAATAGCATGTGCTCCTAGATGCGCAGGACAAGCTCAAATGATATTGATACAGCTGAGATGCATAAGAAAAGTTACATCCACGATCTACCAAAGCAAGCCAACACTGAAACTGAGCTAGCAGATGCGATTCTGAACATTTGGGCAAAATGCAAGGAACTAATAAGCTAATTCTACCACATAATAAAGGAACAAAAGTAAGAAAGCAGATTAAGTAAACATTAGAATATGAATGAACTTACAGCTGGGAGTGGTCAGCTTCAGGGTACGGAAGCAGATGTCATAAAGCGCCTCATTGTCAAGAACCATACACTCATCGGCATTCTCAACCAACTGATGGACAGAGAGTGTAGCGTTATATGGTTCAACAACTGTGTCCGAGACCTTTGGTGAAGGGAAGACAGAAAATGTGAGCATCATCCTGTCTGGGTACTCCTCCCTGATCTTGGAGATCAAGAGTGTGCCCATTCCAGACCCAGTTCCTCCTCCAAGGGAATGGCAAACTTGAAAACCTGATCACAGAAACAGTAATAGAACCCATAAGCAGGTGTCCATAAGGTGTCACAGACACACTACTAATTTCACTAAGCAGCTTCTGGATTGTACCAGAAGTTATAACGGAATGGTAATCATCTGCTTTAAAGCTAGAACGAGCAAGTTCATTTGCATGCTATGGATTGTGAAAACAGAAAAGGATTCAGAGTCCAACATTCATCAAGAAAACAATCTGATTGATGCATATGACTGATCTCATTCACAAGCCCAGACTCCTGACAGATCTTTATATTTGAAACATATGGCCAACCCCGTTACACCATTCAAATTTATATGATGTCATAATTACACACATCAAGACACTTATGCTCCGTGAGTTTGGACAACTTTACAGTACAAATCAATAAAAGTTAATCATGGTGTGCACTAACTGTATAAGTTATGTTAATTGGACTTTAAGAGAATTAACAGTGTGCAAGTATGCAGAACAGCAATAGGCAGTGAAAAAGTTCTTTCTGGCAAGATCGAAGGTGGGTAACATAATGAATGATACAGATTAGTTTAATAAGATCGAGACTATAATATGGAAGATTGCCTGCATCCCATGCAACCCTCATACTAGCTAGCAAAAAGGTACTTCTACAAATAGAAAGACAGCATACATAAAGCTAAATCATCACATGATTCAAATTCAATCTTCTAAATATTCTAGAAACAGCAGAGCAGATCTAACATGTGGAAGTGCAGATAAGAGAAAGAAATAGACCTTGGAGGCAGTCGCAGTTCTCCGCCTCCTTCCTCACTACATCCATTACCGAGTCGATGAGCTCAGCTCCCTCGGTGTAGTGCCCCTTGGCCCAGTTGTTGCCGGCGCCGGACTGGCCGAACACGAAATTGTCTGGGCGGAAGATCTGGCCATAGGGCCCGGTGCGGACGCTGTCCATGGTACCGGGCTCGAGGTCCATGAGCACAGCGCGGGGCACAAAGCGGCCGCAGGAGGCTTCATTGTAGTAGACGTTGACGCGCTCGAGCTGGAGGTCGGCGGTGCCGACGTAGCGGCCAGTGGGGTCGATGCCATGCTCGTCGCAGACCACCTCCCAGAACTTGGAACCGATCTGGTTTCCGCACTGGCCGCCCTGGATGTGCAGGATCTCCCTCATGGCTGCTTGATCTTCGCGGTCGGTGGCTGTAGGTGGAAAGGGGACAACAATTGCGCTGTTATGTACAGAAAAAGGATGGGTGGATAGCTTCGGACTGGAAGTGGAAGACAAGATCTACGAATAACAAAATCACTGGCGCCAGCACAAAGCTCTAGGGAATACTAACAATAACAGATGAGATTTGAAGAACCGGAAATTCAAGAGCGAAATTAAGCATATGGCCGAGCCCAAACTCTACAGAAAAAAAAATCATTCCGTGGCACACAGAAACAACAAATTAATTTCGACTGATGAACAGGTCTGAATAAGACCAGATTTATTACGGAATATTTTCTAATCAAGCATGAATTGCAAAGGCGTCTCAAAGCTGGTCGCTAGAGAGGAATCTGAAAAACACCTAAATTCGAATTCGAATCCCAATGTCCCCTAAATGGAGACCAAAACAAGTAGAAACCTATGGTAAACAATAACACGGAGATCCCACAGATTCATGATCAAACTAGCCACCATCATCAAACCGTGCCACAAAAGCACCCTAAATCACGCCATCTCGAAGCAAAATTCAACCACAAACGACCCGAAAACATCCCCAAATCTCCGACTGCCCACCCAAAATCCTCCGCGGCAACACCGCTCAACCCGAAGAACCCAGCCTACACACCAAAAATTAAGGATCGCCTCATTACCTCAGAAGAGAGAGCCGGCCGTCGCGGTGAGAGATGGAGTGGGAGAGAGCGGAATGCAGATGAAACGCGAGAAATTGCCCTAGAAAGGAAGCGGCCTTTATAGCTGGAGGGTGGGGAGGTGGGGGAGGGCGTCGCATCGGACGGCCGAGACGCGTTCCCTCCAGCGACAGCAGACGGCCGACCTGGGCCGTCAGATCGCTCACATCGGACGGACACCCGCATCTGCTTCGAAAACGGCCCGTCGGGGTTTTGCATTTTGAACTTTCTCGGGTGTCCGTTTGCAGCTGGCCGACGGGAAATTACAGCTCTGCCCCCAGCGTGTTTATTTTGTTTCTTTTTCGTTTTTTGACCGGCGTGTTTGTTTTTTCTACCGGCTGTCATTCGTAGCACAGCTGGACTGGACTGTTTAGTTTTTTTTTGAACAGGGGACTGTTTAGTTTGTGACGTTTATAAGGTTGTCAAGTCTTCCATGCAGACATCTCATACCTCTCGCCTAACACCATGAATGTCGCCAATTCTCTCCCTTATCACTACCCTCTTCATTGTCGTCGTCGGCGGCGTGCCCTCGTCCCACCGCATGTGTCTCCGCGCTCCTCGTCCCACCGCATGTGTCTCCTGTCGGCGAGTCCTGGCGACCCCATCACCCTCAGCGTGTGTTGTCTTCTACGTCGTGGAGGTGGGTGATTAGAGCAGCGAGACCCCTATGACCTTCGATGGTTGGGTGTTGCCCGGTGGTGGTACTTGCAGCGCGGATTTCTAGCAGAGGGTGACGTTGTTGGGTTTACATCGTCGGCGGCACAATATGGTATATGTAGTCACTTCCCTAGGTACATAGGAAATCTTATGCTACATTGTTTCTCAGTGGGCGGTGCCTTCGACGACGCCATGGTTGACGGCTCAATGCTGGGAGGGTGGTTTTTTAGTGTCATGTGCCATATTTAAGGTCGGTGATGGTGATTGGTGTCATGTGGTCTCAGTAGAGACTCGTGTTCCATTAGGAGCAGGGGCTTATGGTTCCCCTCATCTACTCGTCCTCTGGTTGGTTTACTCATTCATACTCTTTCACATTATCCATCCTTATCGTGCTGGGGCCAATCTCCTTGACCAATGTTGGGCTCAAATTCTTAACCAAGCTGCAGACAGACTGCAAGGGAGAATACTGGAATGTATACACAAAAATCAGTATGGGTTTATTAAAGGAAAAATCATCCATGATTGTTTGGCCTGGTCTTTTGAATACATTCATCATTGCAAAGCGTCCAAGAAACCAATTGTCATTTTAAAATTGGATTTTGAAAAAGCTTTTGACTGCATTGAACATGAGGTGATTTATATGATGCTCCGCAAGTTAGGATTTCCTGAAATCTTTATTGGATGGGTGAAAAATATTCTGGAATCTAGTATGTCCTCTGTTCTAGTAAATGGAGTATCTGGCAGGAACTTTAAATGTAGAAGGGGAGTGAGGCAGGGGGTCCCCTCTCACCATTGCTCTTTGTGCTTGGAGTTGAATTGCTACAGTATGTGATCAATGATCTGTGTGAAAGAGGGTTGATTAATAGGCCAATTAATGTGAGAGCAACGGATTTTCCACTGGTACAATATGTAGATGACACTATTTTGGTGTTAGAGGCTGACTCGGTGCAGTTGGGTGTATTGAAAAAAGCACTGCAGGAATTTAGTGCTTCCACTGGTCTGTCGGTAAACTTTCATAAGTCCTGTATGTTGCCAGTAAATGTGTCGGATGAAGAAGTGCAGAGGCTTGCAGCTGAATTTGGGTGCATTGTTGGAGTGTTTCCTTTCACATACGTAGGTCTGCCCATGGGTACAACTAGGCCGAAGATGACTGACCTCATGCCATTGGTAGACAGGCTGGAGAGAAAATTAACAACAAGCTCTTCTTTTCTTGCTTATGGTGGAAGACTCCAGCTAATCACCTCTTGTTTGTCTTCAATGCCCATTTTCTTTTTATGCTCTCTGGATATCCCTCCTGGTATAATTAAGCTCATCAATAGAATAATCAGACAGTGTTTGTGGCAAAAAATGAAACCCAGACGCGGAGTCAGTCCTTGGCATCTTGGGATATGATCTGCAAACCGAAGGCGAGTGGTGGACTTGGGATTCTGGACTTCAAGAAGCAAAATGAGGGGCTATTGCTGAAACATCTGCACACGTTTTTCAACAAGGAAGAGGTGCCATGGGTGGACTTGGTTTGGGAATATTATCCTGATGGTGTACCTCAAGTTGCAAATTTGTGTGGGTCCTTTTGGTGGAGAGATGTGATGAAGCTGGTTCATAAATATAGAGAAATCTGCACTGTCAAAGTACAAGCTGGTGATTCTGCTTTGTTTTGGTCCGACAGTTGGAATGGCAGGTTGTTGCAGCTTCAGTTTCCGAGGCTGTTTTCTTTTGCAGTTGACTCGAATGTTTCAGTCAAGACAATGCTCAGTGCGCAGGAAAGAATTCATTTATTCAGTCTGCCTTTGTCGCAGCAAGCTTATGCTGAGTTTCAGCAGATGGAAATTGCTCTGTCATAGGTTGCCCTTAATCCGGATGGCAAGGATAAATGGTTAACCATTTGGAAGGATGGAGAATACAGTTCTAGCAGATATTATCACCACTGCTTCAAGGATGTGGTAGCCTCCAAGATTTATGCTTATATTTGGCAAAGTAAAGTGCAGTTGAGAATCAAAGTGTGTGCGTGGCTACTGGTTAGTGATCGCCTGAATACACGGGATATGCTCAGGAGAAGGCATTGGAATGTCACCGATGTATTTCATTGTGAACTTTCCCCTTTGAGAGTGACTGAGGATTGGATGCATCTATTTTTTCAGTGCAATTTCAGTGTGAGAATATGGAACTTTCTCCAGATCAACTGGGTAGTTGGGGATACATTTGAGCAGGTCTTTATTGCTACTGCTTAAGCATTCAACAAGCCTTTCTTCACTGAGGTAGTAATCTTAGCAGCCTGGCACATATGGAAGCAGCGGAATGATGCCATTTTTCAGAACATGATGCCTACATTCAGGTCGTGGAAGAGGAACTTTGCTCATGAAGTCACCATGCATGCGCATAGGGTGAAGTCTAAGCACCTTCAAAGTTGGTCAGGATGGATAGATTCTCTTAGTCGATTTCCCTCTCCCTCCCCCCCGTATATATTTCGCTTTGAGCTTGTAAATACCTTTTAAAAGTTTCAATAAAATGATGTGGGGCGTAAGCCCTACAATCGTTAAAATCTATTAAAAAAACATGCTACGTAAAACAAAAAATTATATGTGCATGAACATCCAAGATCCACTATTGAGCAACCGATAACAGTGTCATACCCTTCACGATCACATCCACACAAAAGAGATGTAGACGTAGTCGATGCCGAGTCTCGCGGTTAGGTTATACATCCCAACCGTGAGAGTATTCTCCTCGCGAAAGCTCTCCTGATCTGGCATAAAAAAGATGCCACCTTCAAGATATCCACGCATACTGATGAAGCAACACTGTGGCGACGTGCAATGCACTACACGGGGAGGCGTGGAATTGGGATGGTGAAGAATATCTAGATCTTGATCTAGTCTAGATGAGTGGGCGAGACACTGCGCCTAGGGCATTGGGGCTTTTATGGTTTCTTCCAGCTGGGGAGAAGTGGCACCCTGGGGCAGGGACGGCAACCTTCCTTGTTCCCCTTCCTCCTTTATATAGGGAGGGGGCAGCCCCCTTAGGTCGGTCGACTAGGAGGAGTCCCCCTAGGGATCTCCTCCAGAGATTCCTAGTTGGACTCCAACTCCCCACAAGAAGGGCCGGTTGAAAGAGCATTGTCGCTCTTAATAATATTTTGGTGTTGATGATAATACAAAGATTGCTTTTAACAGTTTTATATAAGTTTGAATAGGTTATACAATTGTATTCATTGCATTCGCGCAGTGAAACTCTACATATTCGATGAAAGTTGCCAGGGGCAGTAGTACCGCTGGGATAGGTGGTAGTACCGCCAGCTCCCTGGCAAACCTGCTGCAAAGGCAGTACCGCCGTGGGTACCGCTGATTTCGTGTTCTGGTCGCTTATGCGGTACCGCCAGCGGTACCTCAAGCGGTACCGACTGGTACCGCTGAGGAGGTTTTGGTGCCGCTGCGGGTACCGCCGTTTTGGCGTTCAGAGCCTTCATCCGGTACCGCCAGCGGTACCTCGAGCGGTACCAACTGGTACCGGGTACGTGGGATCGCGAAGACGAAGACCGTCCGTTGACTGGCGAGGTTGCAGCGCTGAAGGCCGCAGCGGTACCACCGCCTATCCCAGCGGTAGTACCGCTGGCACGGGAAAGATGCTCCCAACGGGCAGATTTGAAGGGAGGGTATTTATTGCCCTTCACCTACCTTGGACTTTCTAATCTTCACGAAAATATCTTGCCACCATTGTTGAGAGCTTCATTTAAGAGATCTCCCACTCCCACCAACCAATCAACTTGATACTTTGAGGAGTGAAGGAGGAGGTCCCGATCTACATCTCCACCGAAGGAATTTCAAATCCATCATCCCCTTTGTGGTTCTTGTTTCTCCTTGGGTTGCTTGTAACCCTAGGAGGCCTTTGTGGGTTCCGGATACCTCAACTTGTTTGCGAGGTGCACCGGGATATTGTTGGGGGGCTCCAACTCATTGTGGAGTTCCTCGGCCTTTGTGCAAGGCTTGGTCAACGCCTCGAAGGTGACCTCATAGTGGAAGAGCTACGCCTTCACAGGCAAAGCTCACGGAGAATAGAGTGAGCACATCCGTGCTATTAGAGTGCCTAGGTGGCTCCACACTCCTCCAACGTAGACGTACTTCCCTTGGGAAGGAAATACGGGAATCATCTCCGTGTCTCTACTTTGCGGTTACTTCTATCATTTACTTGTTGCTTCCGCTATGCTTTATATCTTGCTTGTATCACATAGGTTGTATTCATCTAGTGCACATCTAGTCAACCTTTGTTATACTTGCTCAGGCCCTAATTAAAAGGAAAAAGGTTAAATTTGGTAGTCGCCTAATCACCCCCCCTCTAGTCGACCTTTCAATTGGTATCAGAGCCTGGGCTCTTATCTAAGCCTTCACCACCTAAGAGAAAATGGTCGATGAGAAGGATCCCGCGGCTCCCGTTTCCAATGCTCATCTTGATGACGTTGTTAGTGTCCTTGAGACCAAGATCGAAAATCTTGATGTCAAGATCACCACCAACGTCATTAATGAGATGCGAAAGATGTTCGAGAAAATTGCGGGAAAGCCCCCTCATGTGGATGACGCCCCATCCTCTCTAGACTCACCAAACAAAGACGACAACGTCTTGATT
Source organism: Poa pratensis (assembly GCA_947311845.1). Lineage (NCBI taxonomy): Eukaryota > Viridiplantae > Streptophyta > Magnoliopsida > Poales > Poaceae > Poa > Poa pratensis. The sequence continues at coordinate 3,833,988 of CAMZMU010000110.1, read as the reverse complement.
TTGGAAGATGATCCCGAGAAAGCAAAGGCGCAAGCCAATGCCGACTCAGGAAAAGGAGAGAATGGTTCATCATCCACCTCGAAGGCTATTCCGGGGGTGTATTCACAAGTTCCACCGGAACAAGTGAATAACCAAATCCACCGACAAGTTGACAAGCCACACATCGCCAATATGGGCGCACCTCCTAAGCTTGACACAAAAGACTTTCCTAATTGGCAATTTTGCATGAAGTCACATATGTCTAGTTCTTGTGTTGATTTGCTTGACATTATAGAGCGCGGCTTCTCTCCAAGGGATCCCGCCAATTTGACTCCAAGTGAGAAGGCCGATCATCAACTCAACGCCACCGCTATGCACATGATCCAAACCGCCGTCGGTCCAACGTATCTTACTCACCTCCAAAGATGCACCACGGCGAAGGAATCATGGGCCGCCCTCCATACCTTGTTCTTGGGCAATGAGAGCATTCTACGCTCCAAGTATGAAGCAGTCCAAGACGAGGCCGATGAGTTTGTGATGAAGGATGATGAGACTCCCGAAGAGCTTTATAGAAGACTCACCGCTCTTGCCGTCACTTTGGGCGACTTTGGCTATGAGAAGATTGGTGATGATTGGATCAAGCGCAAGTTTCTCAAGGCAATCACTCCGTCCAACCAAGGATTGGCTCAAACCATTCGATCCAGGCTAGACTTTGCTACTCTTAGCTCCAACACGGTGGTCAATGAATTTGTCTCTATTGTAATGGTGGTCAAGAGCTCCATCAATGCTCTTGCTCGCCAAAGAGGACTTGCGGGTCAATCACCAAATGTTGCTTTGAAATCCAAGGCCATTGCACGTGAGGAAGTGGTTGAGCATGAAGATGAAGAAGATGATCTAGAAGAGACCAAGCAAGCCTATAGTGAACACATGGCTCTAGCCGCAAAGGCTTTTTGGGGCAACCGCTCTAAAGGTGCAAGATCTTTCGCAAGAGCAAACAAGTCAAGAGTTGAACGTCCAAGGACATGCTACAATTGTAGCAACCAAGACCACTACATTGCCGATTGCCCGTACAAGAATAGAGAAGACACCAACGACAAGCTCGTGAGAAAAGACAAGAGCATCAAGACCGTCGGCAACAAGAACTTCGTGAAGAGGAAGGTTACAAATGCCTTATGTGTCCAAGATAGGAAAGTGCTTGAAGAGTACATGTCCGGTGATGAGGATGATGATGTTGAAGGTATGGCGCATGTGGCCATTGCTACTACTTCCACTACACCGACATCCCTCTTCTAATCCCCCAATGAGAATGAGGCCATTCCCTACACATGTCTTATGGCAAAAGTCGGCTCGGTAACCCCTTCTCCTAAGCCCGTTGTTTCTACACCTCCTTCTTTGTTGGATTGTGTAAAAAATGTTGAGAAGGAGGCCCAAGGTCCAAATGTGGTGGACTTATGGCTAGCTAAGCTCAAGGGGGAGAATAAAGTTCATGTGAATGCTCTTATTGAGCAACTTGATGAGACTAACCTTCTCGTAGATGAAAAGAAGGAGAAACTCTTGACCATGGAGGCTAATGAGTGTGAGTACGCTAATGAAATAGCGGAGCTATCCAATGCTCTTGAGAAAGAGCAAACTCGTAGGAGTGATCTTGAAGAGGCCCTCTCTAACCAAGAGGAATCATATGCTATTGATATGTCTAGGGTAAAAAAGGATCATGAACATGCTCTTGCTATTTCCAAAATTCTTAAGAATGAAAAGAATGAGCTAGGTATTAGCCATGCTAGACTTGAAAAGAAAAATAAGAGACTTGATGGGGAACTCAAAGCCCTCAAAAAGTCTTTTGATGAACACCAAAAGTCTCATGATCAATACCTAGGTCAACAAGTGAAACAAAGTCTTGCTTCTTCCTCTAGTAGTAATGTTGCTCGCTCTAACTCTTGTTGTGAGCATGCTAACCTTGTTGAGGAGAACGCTAGGTTGAAGGCCCAACTTGAGAAGGGCCTTGCTTCATGCATTCAAGGTGAGAAGAATCTCAATGATCTTTTGAGCAATCAAAGGGATCAAGTTGGGAAAGAAGGACTTGGGTTCTCTACCAAGTCAAAGAAGAAGAACAAGAAGAAGAAGTCAACTCCCCCTTCCAAGAATATTGTCTTTATTAAGGAGGGGGAGATGGCTAAGGAGAAGGAACCCAACACCATTGTGGGTGGTGAGGCCACACGGGGCAACGCCACTCACAATGACTTTGCCAGGAAATATAACCCATCTTATGTTCTTTTGAAATCTAGAGATGGACATGTTTATGCTAAATATGTGTAACATCCCAAATTCATAAACAGAGAAATATTCCAAAAATGTGGGCCAACAAAAACTTTTGTTAAGTTATATGTGCTGGTTATGCTTGTTGCTTGTGTATTATACTTGTGACATTATTTCTTGTTGCTTGTAATGTTTGCTTGAATTGAAAATTTTAAATACAAACACAAAGAAATTGAAACAAGAAATAAATCAAAGTGACAAGTGTGTCACCTAAATTCTCCAAGTATAAAAATCCAATTTGTTTTAAACAAAAATTCAGAAGAGTGGTATATGAAAACCCTTATTTGAATTCTTACTACTTATCTCTCTCAAATACTATTTTGAAACTAGTTTTAAAATTCAAAAGTAAACAAAGTAGAAATAAATTAAAATGCCATAATTGAAACCCTATGAACAAAAATGATTCAAAACATTTTATTTTGAAATGCCAAATTTTGTGGAGCTACTACATGCTATGTGGAAGCCTCACAAATATTTGTAAATTTTTCTAAATTGATTTAGTGACTCAAATAAAATCTAGAAGTACTACTGCATATAATAGAAGGACTAAAAAGTAAATAGAAGAAAGAAGAAGGAAAAGAAGAAGCGCACAGGAGCCAGGGGTTTTGGCAAAAGTGTCATCGTCTACCTCCCCTAGCTCACTGTACCGCGTAGTCGCCGTGGCCGCAGCTCGCTCGACGCCGTTCCCCGGCCCCCCAGGCCCTCCCTTGATCGCAGCCGTCCACGCTCCGTGCCTCTGCAGCCGCCGCAGTCGCTCGAGCACCTCCCTTGACCCAATGCCGCCCCCTGTCCCCTGTATCTCTGCCGTGGTTAAACGGACGGCGACCGACCAAATTGGCCCAGCTCGCTGCACCTCGACACGCACCACTCGAGCCACACCTTCTAGAACATGTCCGGACCCCGGTAGACGCCGCGCATCCACGTACCCCTGCACCTCCGCCGCGGAATCGAAGAAATGTCTCCGACGTGCGCCATGGACACGGCCGTGCACCCCGTCCACAATACGCCGGCTCCCGCGCTATAAAAACCCACCCCGCACCCCTCTGGAAGCATCACACCATCCCACTCCCTCGCTCCCCTCTCCACTTCCACCAAGCATCGCCAGGAGGGCGTGCCCTACCGAAGCTCTGCCGCCGTCGAGGTCCGTCGTGGCCGCAGCGCCTCGCTGCACCTTTCTCCCCTCCAACCCCTCTGCTCTGCTTGCCCAACTTCACCACACTCACGCGCATCGTTTTCCCTCTGGTTCGTGCACAGGAACGCCGTAGGGAGCTCGCCGGGGTTGCTACCGTGCCCGTGCGAAGTTCGGAAGCTCGCCGTGGACGCTGCGCTCCGTCCCAGCAAGCAGGACTCGACCAGAAGCTTCCCCAACACCGCCGCCGTCATTTCGCGTCGTCGCCAAGCATTCCCGAGCCCCCTTGGTGAGAATCCATCCACCACAGTGCCGCCGGCGTGGCGGCGCCGCCATTTTATGGTCGCCGCCAATGCTTTGAACCCGGACCGTTGGATCTAGATCCAACGGTGAGATACCGTTTCGTTTGGATAAAGAGAGGCTGACGTGTGGACCCCACACGTCAGCGTTTTATTAATTTTCCCTTGCCTGTTCACTGTGTCACTGCCATGTAGGCCCCACTAGTCAGGAATCTAAACATTATCCACAACAGTGGATTTTCCTAATTTGAATTCTCTGAAATTTTCAGTACTGATATGAATTTGTAAATTCAATATCTTGAGATTTAGGAATCCAAATAAATCAAACTCAATTGTTCTGAAAAGCTTATGAATTTTTTTAATCAATCCAATTAGTCTCATGTCATTTAAATAAATAGTTAAAAAGTATTATTAATAATACTACAAAAGGTTTAAAATCTAAACTTGTTTGTTTCTGATACTCTGTTAGTCCAAATGATTCCAAACCAATTTTGTTAGCTTAGTACTGCCATGTATTAGCTTCCCTAATTTTGGTAGAATTATTTGTGCAATAGTATTTGTTTAGTATTGAGTTGAAATTTAAACATCCTTCTGCACTCAAACATTTAATTATGATTAATGGTTGACCCAAATGAGTTAGGACCAATTTTGTTGGATCACATTTAGTCATGTTTAGTTACCCCAAAAAGGGATTAATTTTAGGAGCAACATAACTTGTTTGATTGCCAAAACTTGATTATTAAGTTACTGGACTAAAACCTTTGTGTAGGGAGATTAGTAACTCCAATGACTCCAAATCAAATGGGGTTGTCTTCTACACATCAGTAGCTTTCTATAGAATTTTAGTCTGTATTTTTAGGACAAACAGAACTCAAGTTATGCAATTAAACTTGTTTAACAAGTTTCTGCCATAATTGGGACATAAACAAATAATGTTTAATTCAATTATTTTGAAACCACACTAGTACAGAAAAGCTATTCTGTGGCGCACCATTTTTCTATTCTGTGGCGCATGGGTGGTGCGCCACAGAATAGTCGCCACTAAATAAGCTATTCTGTGGCGCACCACCAGGTGCGCCACAGAATAGCCACTATTCTGTGGCGCACCCAGCCTGGTGCGCCACAGAATAACTATTCTGTGGCGCACCTAAATCACCATGCGCCACAGAATAGGGTGCGCCACAGAATAGTTCTGGGTGCGCCACAGAATTACTGTGCCGTATTGTACCCGTATATTACCAGAATACAAATACCAGTATAATACCAGAATACATGTATATTTCATATTTACACAGATATAACAGAAACAGGGATATATTTTCACAGATACATATATCAAAACAAACACATTACTAATATATGTCTCATCACAAGTTGATACAAAAGTGCCGAAGTTTTACACAAGTGTTGAGATATATACAAAAGTTAATCGATCGTTGCACACGTTACAAATGAAGTGTTCACCGCCTACACTAGGATCGAATAGATTACATCTCGGCGTTGACGGTGAGCAAAAGCGGGAGCACGACGATCTCATGTAGCGAGCGGTGCGAGCGGCGCCGGGAATGGTTTGCCGTCTTTCTTCGTCATCCACGCCCTGTTGTCCTTCTGCAACTTTAGGCGTTCTTCGATTTCTCTCTGATGCAACCCTGTAGATGGAGATAGATATATATATTGGTTAATAATATCAATAGAGTATGCATGCATGATTTATTCATCTAAGTGGATAAATAGAGTATGTATGTGTGCATGTGTAAGGTTTTCTTTTATAATACATCCTATCTACCTCGTCGGGAGCAATGGAAGGTCCCCCCTGCTGTGATAACATTTCCGACGATGACTTCCGATAACTTGGTCTTGATGCATTGGAAGTCTTTTCTAAGATCCATATCGGACTTGCGTCTGTCATATTCGACCCATGTTTGTAAAGCAGATGGCAAACCACATTGCGCTCCATCTCGGATAATCATGTTAATATGACGGAGGGCGTAGAAGGCATCCATCTCGCTGCCCGACTGCTCCTTGAGGCAAGAGAACTCGGTGATATGCTTGAACCGGCGCAACTTATTATCAATTAATTGTGGTTGCACGGTGCTTTCGAAGACGCCTCCCTTTTGGTGGTAGCCGTGAAGAGCTTGATTGAGGACAGCAATTATGTTGGCATACCTTTTCGTAGTACTACTACCTGAGTCAAAATAAGTGGCATGGTAATGGCTCGGTGTAGGATGATGAGGACGCAGTACTTGTCCCTGCTCAACACAATTTAAATGAGATGATGATCAGAAACATGCATGCATTGAACTCGGAAAGGCACAAGATACGGCGGCGAGCGGATGTGTACTTACTCGGGAAAGAAAGGCACAAGAAGGCAATTCTTTTGCTGGTTTTGCAACATGAACCTCTCGAGGTACTCAACTGCGCTGGTCCGTGTCACAGATCCTTGCACCAGCTGGCTGTCACGCATGTAGTAGGGATCCGCTACCGCGACGTGCGAGAGATTATCTCTGTGGATAGTCATGGCCTCATTGAGCGCGTATAGGCGGACCAAGTTATAGTTGAGCCGCTGCTGGTTAAATAGATTGAACACGTCCTCGTATGCTACTAAGAACAGATCCGCGGGGTGTTCACCGACGACCACCAACCCGCCTTCTTCCTTTGGCACTTGGACAGTGAACGCCGGGTAATTTGGATCCCTGTCTTTTAGAAGAAAGCCCTCTAGCATAGAGATAGAATCGCTCAAAGAGATCATTGATGGAGTTGCGAGGTGGATCATCTCCGGAGGCACTATCGGTTTTCCAGCTTCATGAACCATGTGCGCCGATTTGTCCGGAGGGGGTGGTATGGTGTCTTCACGACCCTGGATAATCATAGGAGTTGGCTGGCTCGCAGAGGCGCCCTTTGATCCCTTTGGCATCTTAGGTGGCTGGCTCGCAGAGGCGCCCTTTGGCATCTTCTTGGGGGGCCTCCTGGGCTTATTGTTCCATGGCTGCCCACGAAGCCCCTCTGCAACCGATTTCGCAATCGTGCCAGGGGAGAAAACGCCGGTAGCCGGTTTGTCTTGAGCTGCAACGCCGGCTGCTGGAGGTGTCTCTTGAGATAAACCCTGGAAGTCCAGGCGCTGCGTGACTGCATTGAGACGAGCAGGTTGATCGGCGTGGGCACGGAAGGGTGGTTCGAGATCCACAGGACGCATGAATCCGTCGGCGTCTTCGGCGCCAGTGTTGAGGAAGCCACCGACGTCGAGATCATCATCGTCGTCGTCGTCGTTGCCACCAATACGTTGAGGTGCAGAGGCGTTGCCTGCTAATTGCACCGGTTGTGGTTCGGAGCCCAATTGCACCGGTTGTGGTTGAGAGCCTACCAACAGTTGCTTCTGGCGGTTGGTGGTGGTGGCGACGGCTGCAGTCTTCTTCGGGGGACGGATCGGAGCGTCCCGCCGGAACTTTGAGGTGGCGCCGGTGTTGCGTCTTGGGCCCTCATCAATAATACCCCCCCCAAGACGAATCTGGGTCTTCGGCCATAGCGAGACCCATTCGGGGCACTTTCCAAGGACCACGTGTTCATCGGCTCCTGAGGTTGAACGGGGGGGTCCATGTTGTGATACACTTTCGGCACCGTGACTACCTTGACCTTCATAAAACCCTTGTCCACTGGAGCGTGGTGCATTAGTTCGCTGCCTGTTTTTAGGATAAGGCCCGTAGCAACTTCCTTCAACTCGTCGCCTACCCTATGCAGGAGCATGCAAGGCGTTTCCTATAATGAAATTAAGCAACATATGCATTTGTGTGATTAATACAGTCATCGATCGAAGCAGACATAGTTATACAGAAGGACATAGTTATACAGAAGACGACGCAGACTAATTAATTAGTAACCTTGGTGACGGCGTCCAGCTCGGCTTCCGTCGAGACACGGGCGCCGGTGCCAGCGGCGGTGGCCGGAGTTTTCTTCTCGCGTCCCGGTGCGGTAGGCAGCGCCGGTGTGACCAAAGGGGCCATGGGCGGCGGGGTCACGATGATGTCGCTCGGCGACCGGTTCATGGTGGAGTTGCTGCCGGAGAAGCTGGGCACGTGTATCGGCCCCTGTTGACCTCCCGCCATCCAGGCAGCGAACCCCTCCACTATCTGCGGGGGCATGATCTGGTGGATGCCTTCTCGGACTAGCTTTTGCACCTCCTGCTTGTCCACGGTGTTCTTCTTCAGCTCCTCCAGCTCCGCCTTCAGCCGCTCAACCTCGGCTCTATCCTCGTTCTTGGACGTCCTCTTCCTCTTTTTCTTCTCGCCGGCGCCGTCCGAGCTGTAGTACTCCGTGAACTTCACGCTCGTACCATAGCCTGACACACGGCCAGCTGATGTCGGCGGCGCCAACTTGTCCCTTCCCTTTGCAACGTTCATCGCCCGGTTGAAAGTAGTGTCCCACACTTCCCTCTCACCCTGGGACGACGACTGGCCGGCCTCAGCCTCAGCCTTCAACTCGTCCTCCTGCACACAAAGGTGAACACACTTAGAAATTTGAGATCAACGCAATGGACTTTGAGATATCTGTGGTATTTAAATTCACTTACCAGATTTTGCTGGAATTGCTTCACATCGTCGTGATCGGTAACGAACTCCCCAGTTTCCCAGTTGAGATAGTAGCGGGACCGGACAAAGTTCCTGGTCTGCTCGTCTGTGAATTTATCCCATGGGTTGTCCAGCCCACGTTTTCTTATTTCTGCGTCCTCCTTGTCCCAAGTGGGTTGTTTGGATTTGTAACCGCCGCTTCCCAAACGGTGGTTACCTAAGTTCCTCTTCCGCATTTCCTTCCCCCACTCGGTCCATATTGTACACTCCTCAGAATTTAAAAAGTCCTTAAATACCTCGAACTCTTCTAAGGTGATGTGAGGCTCGCCTGTACTAATCTCCTCCCAGCTCTTCTTCTTATGAATCTTCGCCTTCACCCGGCATTTCCAGCTGCTCAAGGCGGTGCTCATCTTCGTGGTGGCGTAATTATCCACATTTTTGGGTTTAGGGTTCGGGAAGGTGTATCGTTGGTGAACCCTCCTGAGCAGGTGTTCGAGCAAAGCCACATTCTCTTCGCTTCTAATGTCAGACGTGTTGATCGACACGCCTTCTCGGAGGATGCACCCTAGTTGCATGCTGTACCCTCGTGCAACGTGCTTAGGCTCCAACGGCATGCCACTTGGACTGACCTCCGTGATCACGTCCGTGACATTGTCCACCGACTGCACTTTACGCGGTTTAGTCCTTGCCCTCCGCTTCTTCTTCTTCTTAGCGGCCGGGTTGCTGTCGCCGGGTTCCGTGTGGTCGCCATCGGTGCGGTCATCGCCAGTGGTCGTGTGGTCGCCACCATCTCCTGAGGTGTCATCCTCACCACCTTCTTCGTGGTACTCGGGGTCGGGATCCCGGACCTCCCGTTGATGCTTCTCAGCCTCGTCGCCACTAGTGACCGCGGCTTCGTCCCTCATATCGTCGGGCCAAAAGTCCATGTTCTGTACTCTTGCTTGCTCTTCGATGCTCATGCGCTTAGCTGCGTCGCCCGACATGTTTGAACTGCATTAAAAAGAGGCAAAAAGTTAGTATGACAAATATAAGAGAAAAAAAAACACCTAACTAAGTACTAAGATACCCCGGCCTATGCATTAGTCGCAATACCCCATATGTCCTATTTTTAGCAAAGTCATGCCAAATTTCACGAAAAAATTCGGCATGACCTTTGCTAAAAAAGGGACATATGGAGTACCCGAAATTGCCGGAACGGAAGTTAATCGACGTTCCGGCAATCTCAAGGGCCTCACGGGGTACCTGCAAACATTTCACAAATAATATCCACATCTGTGCACGGCATCTCCGGCCGGCATCTCCACGACACGATGGTCGGAGCACAACAACCACGACACGATGGTCGTGGACACATATCCTCATGCACATACATCACCACATCCACATCCACATCGAGGGAGAGAGGAACTACCTCGGGTAGGGAAGGGAGGCTCGGGTCCGAGATCGGCGTGGTGCTCCTCGTGGCGCTGCAATAAATTAACAAAACCATGATTTAGCATCTACCACACACACTTAGCAATTTTTTTACAAGAAAAGCATTAGCAACCATAGTGGCAGTAGCATAAATCACTTCTTCTAGTTTCTTACAAACAAGCATCAACACAAACAAAGTTTTTTAAAATGGAGACAAAAAAACATTCACCACTGCCGCAGTATAGATAGGAATGGAGACAAAAATGAATAACTCAATTTAGAGAACTCAAAAATCTGAGTTTCTGAACCGGAAAATGCATCAGGCTCAACATGTGTATCTTGAAAGCATGTATGACTTGAAAAGTGATTTTTTTTCCAGCAAAGGCATATGTATATGTATCACACCAGTCTTAATGAACTGAGCATATGGTTCTCATTGACCAGCAAAGGCATGGTGACCAGCAAAGAATCGTGCATACAAATAAACTCTAATGTTGATATGGGAGCATAGAATGTTGATATGTTCACCCGAATTTCTTTATCAAATTTTTTTGACATTTTGAAACACGATTTTGAACAATGGGAGCAAATGCTCTTATGAGTCAAAATGGAATTCTGGTGTATTAGGGTCGCTTCCTATTCGTTTTGCTACAAAAGCAGATGTGAAAACAGATATGTCAGGACCACACTCCTATGAACCATCCAACCACCTGCACAATTACCATTAGAAACAAAATAACCTAATACTCTATTTGTATTCGACGGGTGGAAGGATACTTCAATTATGTGTACAAGGCATCATCATATAAGAGACCCAAGATAAGCTATGGTGAGACAAATACTTGTGAGGTACATGTTAATTATTCGGTCTTACTTATTTCAAAATTGGGTTACACATGTGAACAAATTCAATTTTTTCTATTCCCAACCTAATGTACTATATGAATGTTTTGTGTCTTAGAGTTCATTCCAAATGGAAACTGGAGGCGTGGTTCAAGAGCTTCTCACAAGAGGAAGATATTTCCATAAATATTTGCTCCAGTACTGCCATTATAAACTACCAAAATAACCAAAGAAACTTGTTTAAAAATGCACCATTGCTAAGACATACAAGTACAACTGCACCATTGCTAAGACAAATTCTGATGCACCACTACACAGGTTCTCATTGACCAGAGCCTCAAATAGATTGATACTTGGACTAGGAATTTATGCAAACACCTTCCGTGCAGGTTTTGGGAGGGGAAGGAGGAGGAAGAGAGGGGAAGCTCACATTGGCAGGGAAGGGGAGGGAGGGGAGGTCGCCGGCGTCTGCGTGACCAGGAGGCGACGCCGTTGGACTCGGACGAGGGCACGACGGCCGGCGGCGGACGAGGCCGAGAGCGCCACACGAGGACGCGCGAGGCTGAGCGCCACCAGTGGAGAGGGCGGGGGCGGGGCACAGGGGAGGTCGCCGGCGACGAGGGGGGGCGCGGAGGGGTTGGCGGCCAGTTGGGGCGGCGGCCAGAGGTGGTGCGGCGAGGGGTGCCGGCGGCGAGGACGGCAAGGCGCGCGCGCGGGACTTAGCGGTTTTCGTCGACGATGGATGCGAGTGAGCGCGCCCCGTAGGAGGGCCCACATGTAAGTGTGGGCAAAATATTTCTGTGGCGCACCCATGACGCGGTGCGCCACAGAATTCCGATATTCTGTGGCGCATGCACCGTGCTGCGCCACAGAATAATCTTATTCTGTGGCGCATGGGCATGACTGCGCCACAGAATAAAGCCCAAAGTGACTGACCCTTGCGTGGGTGTGGGGCCCGCGCATATTCTGTGGCGCATGGGCATAGCTGCGCCACAGAATAAGCTTGATCTGTGGCGCACCAATAAGTAATGCGCCACATAATAACCTTATTCTGTGGCGCATCTTTATAGGTGCGCCACAGAATAAGATTCTGTGGCGCACGGCTAGAAGGTGCGCCACAGAATAAGCTTCCATAGAATTGGCTTTTCCTACTAGTGTCAATTGTATTGTTTGATGTATGCAGTGGCTATTTAGAGCATTTAGGATTGTGATGTTGAGATGTTGTTTGAGTAGTTTAGCGATTGCTTGTATTTGTTTGTTTATCGATTAGACGAGAACGTTGCTGGATTTATCGAGGAGGGGGAATTTGTTGAACCTGAAGATCAAGATCAAGTCCACTTTGCCGAGCAAGGCAAGCTACTCTCTGAGCTTGCACCTAAATATATATGCATCTACTTTGATCAAATGATTTACTCTTAAAACCAATGGTTTACAAAACCTTTTCAAAAAGTGTATGGAAATTATTTTGCCACCCTATGTAGTAGTTATATGAAACTTTAGGATGGAAAACAATGTTGTTTATTCAAAACCCCTTTGGAAATACTTGTGTGGTTATGGAATACCGAGATGTCGGTATTGAAGTGGAGAAATGGAGGATGATGATGTTTATGAAAAATGCACAGTGTCCTAGTACTATGACAACCAATCTTAATCTGTGCGACCACATTTACCCCCATATGGGAACGGGGCTTAGTCATATAATTTGCTCTTATTAGTATGGGATACCTCATCGACGGAGATGACTCCGTTATGTGTGAGGGGATGGTTTGTGAACTCCCCTGACCTGGGTCCTCGCTCAAACTCTATGGAAAGATAAGGAGGAGGATTGAAGACTTCATAAATGTGGTCGCCGGGAAAAACATATGAGTCCTCACACTTAGGGTTGCCGACGGGGACCGGACTGAGTGTCGATGGGAATTATCATATGGGTAGGATCCTATACTAGCATGAGCAAAGGAGAGGCTAGGGTCGGTGGCTCAACTTCGCATACACCTTGTATGGCGGGACGTGGCTGACACGATGAGTTACCGGATGGATGTGGGTTAAAAGCGTGCTACCTCTGCAGAGGGTCAAAACTATTCGAATAGCCGAGTCCTCGGATATGGACAATTGGGAGGCTGTCCTAAGATCATGTGCAAGTTTTTGGAAAAGCTTTTAAGTTTAAAAGAAACTGAAACAGAGATGGTGTTACATAGCTATACCAAATGGAGTGGTATGAGTTGTTGAAATAAATGGACCATGGTGAGCCATGGTCAGAAAAAGGAGGAGTTTTTGGAGAAACAAAGGATATGGTGACTTCTTTTAAAAATAGTTATAAAACTCTTCTTACCTTTTTCAATAAAGATATAGAGATGTTTTAAATAAATAAAAGTTGTAAGTTAAAACAAAACTAGTGCATACTCATGTTGGGGTAGTTTGCGAGTACATTCAAATGTACTCAGATTGGTTTCGTCCCTGGCTATTGTCCTAGCCAGACTACGAGGAGGAGCACTACGCCGAGCAGGAGTATGGCGACTTCTATGCGAACTAAGGATCTACACAAGTCAGTTGCCTGTCGGGTCGTCATCGTTAGGAGATGATGTCTACTACGCCGTAGCTTCCGCTGATATTTTGGTTTGGCCCTTGAAGGCACCTATGTAAGAACTTGGTCTAAATGACCATTTATGTAAGACTTTTAATTCGGTACTGTAATGGATGTAAACTTTGGTATCCAATTCGGATTATGTGCAACGACAGACTGATCACGGGATCGTTGTGTTAAGCATAATCGGGTATTTCGGACAGCTAGTCCGGGTCCCCACAGACTTGGTATCAGAGCCATCCTAACTTTAGGAAACCTTAGTTAGCATGGTCGTCAGACAAATGTTATCGAAAAGATTAATTTCTAAAAGAAAGGAGTGAAGTATTTTCGAAAACTGCTTATCTCCAATCCTCTTACTTATGCAAAGTTTTACTCTCATTAAATATTACATATTCCTTTGTACCCTTAAAATTATGCACACTTCTCATTAAACTTAAATTTCGACTCACTTGTTGCCTCACTACATTTAAAATTTTGATACACTCGTCAGCTACTAACTTAAAACTTGCTTAAAAATTTGTAGATGGCACTCCACTAGACCGAGTTCGTTCAGCTTGAGAAGGATAGCAAGCTGACGTTCGAGAGTGACTTGTTCGAGTTGAGCAAGCTGTTAGGTCGCCCCGCTCCAGAGTTTGAGGGAGCTCAGATTGATGTTCACGGTGTCGGAAGGCTGAGCTGGCTCGTCAAGTCGTCAGTTCGTAGGAACATCAAGTCTCCTAGTTCCAGGACGCTCATCTTCACCACCAAGGCTTCTACCTGGGTTGACGGTCTCTGTACTGCCGCACAGAGGATGCTAGCCCGACTTTGTGAGGAGCACAAGGCGGAGTTGGCAGATTCCCGTTTCTGGTTCTACGGGAGGTGCAACTGCGACGGACACCCTACTCCTTCACCTTGCCACCCGATGTTTGGGAGCTACCTCATGGACATGGAGCTCTTACTTCAGCATACTCAGGATGATCTGGTGCGCACTAGGATTCAGCTTCACTTTGACCGCGAGTCGCTCATTGAGCTTCGCGAGAATGAGGAGAAACTGCTGGAGGAGAAGGTCGCTCTTCTCGGGAAGAGGGCCCAGCTGAGGAGGACCATCGTGAAGCTCCGCAAAAAGGTGGCGGAGCAGGACCAGCTGATCGAGGATCTAGAGCACCATACTGACGAGGAGGAGGAGCCACTCGAGGCAGTTCTCGAGGATGAGGAGGAGGATCCTGAGGAGCCACTCTACCAGTCAGATGCTGACGTGTTAGAGCTGGAGGTTCCACCTCAGTAGGCGAGTGACTTGATCACTACCGCAGGATTAGGTTGACCCCTATCGCTAGTCGAGTAGAAGTAGTGGTTCTTTTGGAAACCAGATGCTATGTATCTTAGATAAGGTGATGTTGTAAGCTTGAGGTTGTAAGCTTGATGTTGTGTGAACTCCTTGATGTGATGTGTGAATATAAGTATGTTTGTCTTGTTAGATCTGTGTGAAATATTTTCATATAATCCTTAAATTAATCAACCACTTGCGAAATCGTCTTTTCCCTTAGTCGAACTTTTCTTGCCTTGCCTCTTATACCCGGTGTGCTTCAGGATGCCGCCCCGTCGCGACAATACGGGAGGATCAGGATCAGCACCACCACCACCGGACCCAACCCCCGCTCAACTTCTCGCGCTTATCATGGAGGAACGTGAAAATGCCCGGCAGGAGCGCCAGGCTCATCTCACTGCCCTGCAACAACTCGCAGCCGCTTACAACAACAACAACAACAACAACAACAACAACAACAACAACAACAACAATGGTGGTAATGGCAATGGCAATGAGAACCAGCGATCCACCTTAGGCGATTTCCAGAAAACCAACCCCCTACCTTCTCCAAGGGACTTCACCCACTGGAAGCCGATGATTGGCTTCTTACCATTGGGAACAATCTGGAAGTTGCTGCTGTAGGAGACAATGAAAAGGTGCTGTATGCAACCCACTATCTTGCTGGACCTGCACGAGCTTGGTGGGAAGCTACCAAGGCTCTCCAGCAGGCTGACCACGTCATCAACTGGGCTGAGTTCAAGGAGAAGTTTCGCAAGAAGCACATTTCTGGTGGACTCATTGATAGGAAGAAGGATGAATTCCGCAAGCTGAGGCAGGGAAGTAGAGATGTAGTCGGCTATCTTGATGAGTTTACCGACTTATCTCGGTATGCTCCAGAGGACACCGACAAAGAGGAGAAGAAGATGGAACGTTTCCTGAATGGGCTGCATGATGAACTGCAGTGTGCTTGGTTGTCCATGACTTCCGTGATCTGGAGTCACTTGTGGACAAAGCCATCCAGCTGGAGACCAAGCGCAAGTCTATGTATGAAGGTCGCAAGAGGAGGATGAATGCTCAGGAAGGTTCGAGCAGTCAGAAGCCTCGTATCTTTCAGCAAAACCCCAAACCTGCCTATCGACCACCCCAAGCTCCACGCCCCAATTTCCCTAACCGCCCAAACAACTTCAACCGCCCCAATGACAATAACCGTCCCAGAGGAAACTTCAACAACTTCAACCCCAATGCCAATGTTGTCTGCTTTGAATGTGGCAACAAAGGTCACTACTCCAGAATGCCCCAATCCCAAGAGGAATGTTCAGCGCCCCAATGCACCGAACAATGGTCAAGGCCGCAATGGAAATGGTAATGGCAAGAATGCCGCACCCCGCGGAAATGTGCTGTTGTCAAGGGTCGTCTGCACCACATCAATGCTGAAGAAGCTCAGGATGCGCCAGATGTTGTGCTGGGTACGTTCCTTGTCAACTCAGTACCTGCAACTGTTCTGTTTGATTCTGGTGCAACACATTCATTTGTTACCGAGGAGTTTGTTGCTAAGGGAGGTTTAGTAGAAGGCTTCCTAACTAAAACCTTGAGTATACAAATCCCTGGCTCCACCCTAGAAACCAAGAGATTTTGTCCAAATACTGCCATAGAGATTTCAGGCGAAAAATTTGCAGCCGACCTAATTTTAGGAACCCAAGGCATAGATGTCATACTCGGTATGAATTGGCTAGCCAAGTACCATGGTCGAATTGACTGTGCCAGAAGAGCTGTATCCATCACCACCGACAAAGAAGTAGAAGTGGAGTATGTGTCTGAACCCAATCACTCCCAACCAGGCTGCATGAGAGCATAGCTCGACCCACCTAGATGAGATCCGTGTTGTTCACCTATTCCGAGATGTTTTCCCTGAGGAATTGCCTGGTATGCCGCCAGACCGGGAAATTGAGTTCATAATTGAGCTTATCCCAGGAACAGCCCCTATCCCAAAGGCCTTATCGGATGAATCCGGAAGAACTGGTTGAGTTGAAGAAGCAGTTGGCAGATATGCTCAGCAAAGGACTTGTTCGTCCAAGTGCTTCACCCTGGGGATCACCCATTATTTTTGTGGACAAGAGAGACGGTACCACACGACTGTGTGTGGATTATCGCAGGCTAAATGACGTGACCATTAAAAACAAGTACCCCTTCCCAAGATCGAGGATCTGTTCGATCAGATGAACGGAGCCCGAGTCTTTTCAAAGATCGATCTTCGGACAGGTTACCATCAGTTGAAGATCAGAGAGACAGACATTCCCAAGACCGCCTTCACCACTTTACGGTTTGTTTGAATACACGTGATGTCCTTTGGTCTGACCAATGCCCCAGCCTATTTCATGAATCTCATGAACAAGATTTTCATGGAGTACCTCGACAAGTTCGTGGTAGTATTCCTTGATGACATCCTTATTTATTCCAAGACCGAAGAAGAGCATGCTGAACACCTGCGTCTAGTTTTGGAGACCTCCGAGAGCACCAGCTGTATGCCAAGCTTAGCAAGTGTGAGTTTTGGCTCAGTGAAGTGGCATTTCTCGGACATGTATCTGCTGGAGGAATTTCTGTTGACCCAGAAGATCCAAGCCATTATTGACTGGTTATCCCCAACCAGTGTGACTGAAATCCGAAGCTTTCTCGGACTCGCCGGTTATTACCGCAAGTTCGTTGAAGGATTTTCCAGTATAGCCAAGCCTTGACCCAACTGTTGAAGAAGGACAAGAAATTTGAATGGACTCAGAAGTGCGAAGATAGTTTCCAAGAGTTGAAGAAGAGACTAACCTCCACCCCAATCCTGGTTATGCCAGACGTCACCCAGAGTTTCGACGTGTATTGCGATGCATCACGCCTCGGACTTGGTTGCGTTCTGATGCAAGAAGGCAAAGTTGTGTCGTACCTGTCCCGGCAGTTGCGACCGCATGAAGAGAATTACCCAACCCATGACCTGGAATTAGCTGCTGTTGTCCTTGCTCTTAAAAAGTGGCGTCCCTATCTTGCGGGACATCGCTGTGAGATCTATACGGATCATAAGAGCTTGAAGTATATTTTCACCCAGAAGGAGTTGAACCTGCGACAGAGGAGATGGATGGAATTAATCAAGGATTATGATATTGGAATCCACTATCACCCCGGAAAGGCTAATGTAGTTGCCGATGCCCTTAGTCGCAAACCCTGTACCCTGAATGCCTTGATCCAAGCCGAACAACCAGCCTTGTTCAAAGAGTTCGAAGATTTTGGACTAGAACTTGTTAGCCATGGATATCTCGCCAATTTGGAGTTAGCCCCAACCCTGATGGATCAAATCAAAGAAGCCCAAAAAGGTCATGAAAGCATTGAAGGAATTAGGAAGAAGATCTCCCTCGGCAAAGCACCCGGTTTTACCGAAGATGCTGAAGGAGTGCTGAAATTCAATGATCGTATCTGTGTGCCCAATGTCACGGAACTTAAGGAGTTAATCCTGAAGGAAGCCCATGAGACCCCTTATTCAATCCACCCCGGCGGAACCAAGATGTACCAAGACCTTCGAGAAAGATTTTGGTGGCATGGAATGAAGCGAGAGATTGGTTCTTTTGTAGCCAAGTGACATCTGTCAGCGAGTCAAGGCTGAACATCAGCGGCCCGCTGGATTGCTTCAACCTTTGAAAATTCCCGAGTGGAAGTGGGATGAGATTGGAATGGATTTTATTACCGGACTTCCAAGATCCAACCGAGGCCATGATTCAATCTGGGTCATCGTTGATCGATTGACCAAGGTTGCTCATTTTATACCTGTCAAGACCACCATACCGGAGCTCAGTTAGCAGACTTGTATATTTCCAGAATAGTAAGCCTGCATGGTGTGCCTAAGAAGATTGTATCTGATAGAGGTACGCAATTCACCTCAAGATTCTGGAAATCCCTTCATGAAGCCCTCGGAACCAAGTTAGCATTTAGCACAGCTTATCATCCCCAGACCGATGGCCAAACTGAGAGTGAACCAGATATTGGAGGACATGCTTCGCGCATGTGTTCTATCCTATGGTTCCAAGTGGGAAGATTGTCTTCCGTTTGCAGAGTTCTCATACAACAACAGTTATCAGTCCAGTCTGCAAATGGCCCCTTTTGAAGCCCTTTACGGCAAGAAGTGTCGTACACCCCTGAATTGGTCCGATACCGGAGAAGCAAATTGTTTGGACCAGATACCCTCCGTGAAGCTGAAGAGCAAGTTCAGCTTATTCGTGAACGCCTCAAAACTGCCCAATCCCGTCAGAAGAGTTACGCTGACACCAAGCGCCGTGACCTCACTTCAGTCGGAGATTATGTTATCTCCGAGTGACACCCCTTAAAGGAATGCAACGTTTCCATGTCAAAGGAAAATTAGCGCCAAGGTATATTGGACCCTTCAAGATCATCGCTCGTCGAGGAGAAGTATCCTATCAGCTGGAATTGCCACCGGAGTTAGGAGATTATCATGATGTCTTCCACATTTCCTTGCTCCGGAAGTGTCTTGAAGTTCCTGACCAGCCTGATGTTTTCAAAAACATCGACCACCTCTCCATCGACCTGAACCAAGATTGACTTATCGCGAGAGACCCCTCAAGATTCTCGAAGAAGATGTTCGTGTTACCCGAAGACGTGCGATCAAGTTTTACAAAGTCCAGTGGACTAACCACTCTGAAGAAGAAGCAACTTGGGAACGCGAAGATTATCTTCAAGCGAATTCCCAGACCTCTTTAGTACCTAAGCCTAGCAAATCTCGGGACGAGATTTATTTTAAGGAGGGAAGGATTGTAACATCCCAAATTCATAAACAGAGAAATATTCCAAAAATGTGGGCCAACAAAAACTTTTGTTAAGTTATATGTGTTGGTTATGCTTGTTGCTTGTGTATTATACTTGTGACATTATTTCTTGTTGCTTGTAATGTGTTTGCTTGAATTGAAAATTTTAAATACAAACACAAAGAAATTGAAACAAGAAATAAATCAAAGTGACAAGTGTGTCACCTAAATTCTCCAAGTATAAAAATCCAATTTGTTTTAAACAAAAATTCAGAAGAGTGGTATATGAAAACCCTTATTTGAATTTTTACTACTTATCTCTCTCAAATACTATTTTCAAACTAGTTTTAAAATTCAAAAGTAAACAAAGTAGAAATAAATTAAAATGCCATAATTGAAACCCTATGAACAAAAATGATTCAAAACATTTTATTTTGAAATGCCAAATTTTGTGGAGCTACTACATGCTATGTGGAAGCCTCACAAATATTTGTAAATTTTTCTAAATTGATTTAGTGCCTCAAATAAAATTTAGAAGTACTACTGCATATAATAGAAGGACTAAAAGTAAATAGAAGAAAGAAGAAGGAAAAGAAGCAGCGCACAGGAGCCAGGGGTGTTTTGGCAAAAGTGTCATCGTCTACCTCCCCTAGCTCACTGTACCGCGTCGTCGCCGTGGCCGCAGCTCGCTCGACGCCGTTCCCCGGCCCCCCAGGCCCTCCCTTGATCGCAGCCGTCCATGCTCCATGCCTCTGCAGCCGCCGCAGTCGCTCGAGCACCTCCCTTGACCCAATACCGCCCCCTGTCCCCTGTATCTCTGCCGTGGTTAAACGGACGGCGACCGACCAAATTGGCCCAGCTCGCTGCACCTCGACACGCACCGCTCGAGCCACACCTTCTAGAACATGTCTGGACCCCGGTAGACGCCGCGCATCCACGTACCCCTGCACCTCCGCCGCGGAATCGAAGAAATGTCTCCGCCGTGCGCCATGGACACGGCCGTGCACCCCGTCCACGATACGCCGGCTCCCGCGCTATAAAAACCCACCCCGCACCCCTCTGGAAGCAGCACACCATCCCACTCCCTCGCTCCCCCTCTCCACTTCCACCAAGCATCGCCAGGAGGGCGTGCCCTGCCGAAGCTCTGCCGCCGTCGAGGTCCGTCGTGGCCGCAGCGCCTCGCTGCACCTTTCTCCCCTCCAACCCCTTTGCTCTGCTTGCCCAACTTTACCACACTCACGCGCATCGTTTCCCCTCTGGTTCATGCACAGGAACGCCATAGGGAGCTCGCCGGGGTTGCTGCCGTGCCCGTGCGAAGTTCGGAAGCTCGCCGTGGACGCTGCGCTCCATCCCAGCAAGCAGGACTCGACCAGAAGCTTCCCCAACGCCGCCGCCGTCATTTGCGTCGTCGCCAAGCCTTCCTGAGCCCCCTAGGTGAGAATCCATCCACCACAGTGCCGCCGGCGCGGCGGCGCCGCCATTTTATGGTCGCCGCCGATGCTTTGAACCCGGACCGTTGGATCTAGATCAAACGGTGAGATACCGTTTCGTTTGGATAAGAGAAAGGCTGACATGTGGACCCCACACGTCAGCGTTTTATTAATTTTCCATCGCCTGTTCATTGTGTCACTGCCATGTAGGCCCCACTAGTCAGGAATCTAAACATTATCCACAACAGTGGATTTTCCTAATTTGAATTCTCTGAAATTTTCAGTACTGATATGAACTTGTAAATTCAATATCTTGAGATTTATGAATCCAAATAAATCAAACTCAATTGTTCTGAAAATCATATGAAAATGTTTAACCAACCCAATTGGTCTCATGTCATTTAAATAAATAGTTAAAAAGTATTATTAAAAATACTACAGAAGGTTTAAAATCTAAACTTGTTTGTTTCTGATACTCTGTTAGTCCAAATGATTCCAAACCAATTTTGTTAGCTTAGTACGGCCATGTGTTAGCTTCCCTAATTTTGGTAGAATTATTTGTGCAATAGTATTTGTTTAGTATTGAGTTGAAATTTAAACACCCTTCTGCACTCAAACATTTAATTATGATTAATGGTTGACCCAAATGAGTTAGACCAATTTTGTTGGATCACATTTAGTCATGTTTAGTTACCCCAAAAAGGATTTAATTTTAGGAGCAACAGAACTTGTTTGATTGCCAAACTTGATTATTAAGTTACTGGACTAAAACCTTTGTGTAGGGAGATTAGTAACTCCAATGAATCCAAATCAAATGGGGTTGTCTTCTACACATCAGTAGCTTTCTATAGAATTTTAGACTGTATTTTTAGGACAAGCAGAACTCAAGTTATGCAATTAAACTTGTTTAACAAGTTTCTGCCATAATTGGGACATAAACAAATAATGTTTAATTCAATTATTTTGAAACCAATTGTATTGTTTGATGTATGTAGTGGCTATTTAGAGCATTTAGGATTGTGATGTTGAGATTTGTGTTTGAGTAGTTTGGTGATTGCTTGTATTTATTTGTTTATCGATTAGACGAGAACGTTGCTGGATTTATCGAGGAGGGGGAATTTGTTGAACCTGAAGATCAAGATCAAGTCCACTTTGCCGAGCAAGGCAAGCTACTCTCTGAGCTTGCACCTAAATATATATGCATCTACTTTGATCAAATGATTTACTCTTAAAACCAATGGTTTACAAAACCTTTTCAAAAAGTGTATGGAAATTATTTTGCCACCCTATGTAGTAGTTATATGAAACTTTAGGATGGAAAACAATGTTGTTTATTCAAAACCCCTTTGGAAATACTTGTGTGGTTATGGAATACCGATATGTCGGTATTGAAGTGGAGAAATGGAGGATGATGATGTTTATGAAAAATGCACAATGTCCTAGTACTATGACAACCAATCTTAATCTGTGCGACCACATTTACCCCATATGGGAACGGGGCTTAGTCATATAATTTGCTCTTATTAGTATGGGATACCTCATCGACGGAGATGACTCCGTTATGCGTGAGGGGATGGTTTGTGAACTCCCCTGACCTGGGTCCTCGCTCAAACTCTATGGAAAGATAAGGAGGAGGATTGAAGACTTCATAAATGTGGTCACCGGGAAAAACATATGAGTCCTCACACTTAGGGTTGCCGACGGGGACCGGACTGAGTGTCGATGGGAATTATCATATGGGTAGGATCCTATACTAGCATGAGCAAAGGAGAGGCTAGGGTCGGTGGCTCAACTTCGCATACACCTTGTATGGCGGGACGTGGCTGACACGATGAGTTACCGGATGGATGTGGGTTAAAAGCGTGCTACCTCTGCAGAGGGTCAAAACTATTCGAATAGCCGAGTCCTCGGATATGGACAATTGGGAGGTTGTCCTAAGATCATGTGCAAGTTTTTGGAAAAGCTTTTAAGTTTAAAAGAAACTGAAACAGAGATGGTGTTACATAGCTATACCAAATGGAGTGGTATGAGTTGTTGAAATAAATGGACCATGGTGAGCCATGGTCAGAAAAAGGAGGAGTTTTTGGAGAAACAAAGGAGATGGTGACTTCTTTTAAAAACAGTTATAAAACTTTTCTTACCTTTTTCAATAAAGATATAGAGATGTTTTAAATAAATAAAAGTTGTAAGTTAAAACAAAACTAGTGCATACTCATGTTGGGGTAGTTTGCGAGTACATTCAAATATACTCATATTGGTTTCGTCCCTGGCTATTGTCCTAGCCAGACTACGAGGAGGAGCACTACACCGAGCAGGAGTATGGCGACTTCTATGCGAACTAAGGATCTCCACAAGTCAGCTGCCTGTCGGGTCGTCATCATTAGGAGATGATGTCTACTACGCCGTAGCTTCCGCTGATATTTTGGTTTGGCCCTTGAAGGCACCTATGTAAGAACTTGGTCTAAATGACCATTTATGTAAGACTTTTAATTCGGTACTGTAATGGATGTAAACTTTGGTATCCAATTCGGATTATGTGCAACGACAGACTGATCACGGGATCGTTGTGTTAAGCATAATCGGGTATTTCGGACAGCTAGTCCGGGGTCCCCACAATATGTTGGCACTTCTTATGGTGATGATTATAATTGGGCTATTTGGGTTCCAAAGACCCTTATGACTAACAAGAAAGGGCCCATTCAAAAATGGTTCCTAAATCAAAGAATTGATCTCTTGTAGGGTGCGGCGTCCGGTGCGGGTCGATGGACGGTGGATAGTGGCGCATCTCAACATATGACCGGACGCATTGACTTGGTGGATGATATCGAACCTCCTTTACCACAATATTTCCATGTCAAGATTGGTGACAACCGCGAGCTTAAGGTATTGGGATGCGGCAAGATTGTTGTTGCGAGAGAAATCTCGATCAAGAATGTCCTTGTTGTTGAGTCCCTTGGTTACAATTTGCTTTCCATCTTTCAACTTACTAAATGTGGTTATGGGTGCTATTTTGATGACGAGAGTGTGATCATCACCATGAAGGGGTCTCTTAAAGTAGTCTTTGTTGGGCATGTCGAGTTTGGTATGTATGTGCTTGATTTCTCGAAAGAAGCACCTCTACCGCGACTTGCCTAATGGCTAAAGTTGAGAACCTTGCATGACCTTCAAAGTGGTAATCACATTCTTGGACTAACCGATTTTAAGTTCTCCAAAGATCGTGTGTGTAGGTCTTGCGTTCTAGGCAAGCAACATGGAGAAGCCCATCCAGAAAAGATGCATATTACCACCTCCAAGATTCTCGAGCTCATTCACTTGGACCTTTTTGGTCCTCTATCTTATGATAGTCTTGGAGGAAAGAAGTATTGTTGGTGATTGTTGATGACTACTCAAGATACACATGGGTCTATTTCTTCAAGAAGAAGAGTGAGACTCAACAAAGAGTCATTGACTTCATCAACATGGCCCAACATCAATTTCAAGAGAAGATCATGGTGATTCGAAGTGCAATGGGTCCGAGTTCGAGAACTACACCGTGGAGGGATTTCTTAGTGAGGAGGGATTACACATCAATACTCTACCCCATACACCCCTCAACAAAACGGTGTGGCAGAGAGGAAGAACCGGATGCTCATGGATGCGGCAAGGACTATGATTGCGGAGTATGCTTCTCCGTACAACTTTTGGGCCGAAGCCATTGCCACCGCATGCTACATCACCAACCGGGTCTATCTCCGTAAGATCACAAACAAGACCCATATGAGATTCTCCTCGGCAAGAAGCCGGACCTTTCATATTTCCGCGTCTTTTGGATGCAAGTGCTTCATTCGCAAGAAAGGTAATCGCTTGTCAAAATTGAAACTAGATCAATTGAGGGCATCTTTGTTGGTTACTCCACAAACTCTCATGTCTATAGAGTCTAAAACAAGACCACCGTCAAGTTGAAGAATCTAGTGACGTGAAGTTTGATGAGGATAATGGCTCCCAAGTGGGGCAAGTTGATTCTAATGTTGTAGGTGATGTTCCCATGGAGCTCGCTTTGAGGAGGATGGCAATTGGTGATATCCGTCCTATTGAAGAGGACCCTCCTCAAGTTGAGCCACCTCAAGACTCATCACCGATCCAAGTTCCTCGAGTGATCCAAGAACAAGCTACGAGCCCTCAACCAAAAAGCAAGTTCAAGAACAAAGTGATCCCATTGTTGAACAAGATCATCCCATTGTTGATCAAGTCCAACCCAATGATACTACACTTGATGTTCAAGAACAAGCTCACGATGGTTCACAAGGCCAAGAACAACTTCATGATCAAGAACAAGTTCAAGATCAAGGTGGTGCACATGACTCCCATGATGAAGGTGATGATCAAGCTACATCTCAAGAAACTTCAGAGGAAGTCAAGGCAAGAAGAGCAACGAGAAGAGAACGAGACCTTGTCCTCAAAGAACATACTTTGGATAAAGTCCTCAGAAATGTTAGAGGCAAAGTCGTCACAAGAAAGCAATTGGCAAGCTTTAGCACCAATCATGCTTTTGTCTCCTTCATCGAGCCCAAGAAAGTATATGAAGCTCTTGAAGATCATGATTGGATGGAGGCCATGCATGAGGAGCTAAACGATTTCAAGCGCAACAAGGTGTGGAAGTTGGTGCCAAGGCCAAAAGATTGCAAGAACGTCATCGACACCAAGTGGGTCGACAAGAACAAGCAAGATTCGAACGGCATTGTCATTCGAAACAAGGCAAGATTGGTGCACATGGCTTCTCTCAAGTCGAAGGTGTTGATTTCGGTGAAACCTTTGCTCCCGTTGCTCGCCTTGAGTCCATTCGCATCTTGCTTGCATATGCATCTCATCGTAACTTTAAACTACAATAAATGGATGTTAAAAGTGCCTTTCTTAACTGTCCATTTAATGAGTTGGTATATGTGAAGCAACCTCCCGGGTTTGAAAACCCCAAGTATCCCGATCATGTCTATAAGCTCGAGAAGCCACTCTATGGCCTAAAGCATGCCCCACGTGCGTGGTATGAGCACCTTCGTGTGTTTCTAGTCGATCGTGGATTTCAAGTGGGTGTCATAGATCCCACCCTTTTCACCAAGAAGGTTGGAGGGAACCTTTTCATATGCCAACTCTATGTTGATGATATCATATTTGGTTCTACTAACAATGCTTTCAATGATGAGTTTGCCAAACTTATGACTAGCAAGTTTGAGATGTCTATGATGGGGGAGTTGGAGTTCTTCCTAGGTTTTGAAGTGAAGCAATATAGGGAAGACACCTTCATCAAGCAAGCCAAATATACCCAAGACATGCTCAAGCGATTCAACTTGGCGGGTGCCAAGATTAGCAAGACCCCGATGTCCACAAAACATGATCTCCACACCGACACCGAGGGTAAAGATGTTGATCAAAAGCTTTATCATTCTATGATTGGTTCTTTGCTCTATCTTTGTGCATCTAGACCGGATATCATGTTTAGTGTGGGTAAGTGTGCAAGGTATCAAGCGGCTCCTAAGGAAAGCCATATGATGGCGTTTAAGCGCATCCTTCGATATTTGATTCATACCCCCAAACTTTGGTCTTTGGTATCCCAAGGGTTCAAGCTTTCATCTCATTGGGTATTCGGACTCGGACTATGCCGGAGAGAAGAAGGATAGGAAGTCCACTTCCGGGGGTTGCCAATTTCTTGGTCGCTCCTTGGTATGTTGGTCTTCCAAGAAGCAAAATTGTGTTGCTCTCTCCTCCACCGAAGCCGAGTACATCTCTGCCACGAGTTGTTGTGCTCAATTGCTTTGGATGAGGCAAACCTTGAAGGACTATGAAGTCAACTTCGACAAGGTGCCTCTCTTTTGTGACAATGAGAGTGCCATCAAGATTGCCCACAACCCCGTGCTACATTCCAAGATGAAGCATATTGAAGTGCGTCACCACTTCATCCGGGAGCACGTGGAAAGGGGCAACATTGACTTGTCTTATGTAGGTACCAAGGATCAACTCGCGGATATTTTCACGAAGGCCCTTGATGAAACAAGATTTCGAGAGTTGAGGAATGATCTAAATGTCATTGATGCGATTAACTTTGCTTGAGCACCGCGCACACCTACTCATAGTGTACTTGATAACTAGTTTGGATGTAGGCATAGTTTTAGGGGGAGTGTAGCTCAATTCATGAGTCAATGCTACCCTATGATGCCCATATAGACAATTCGTGCTCCATCGGTCACTTTTGGTGACACTTTGGGCTTAAACGATGAGTGTTGGCCAGGAATCCAAGATATATCTTCGCGGTTCCAGGTTGACTTTACTCATACATGGTGGCCTAGGCCACCGCCCTCCTCCTTATGAGGAGTTGGATCTTATTTGATTTTATTTGGTGGTTTTAGACTCTTGTCTCTTTCTTGTGGGAAATGTTCAATTTTTGGCCTTTCTTTTTGCATCTTGCAAAAGTTGAATACTTCCCACCCCTCTCAGTTCGTGGTCTATCCTAAACCAAAATTCTCATCTCATAAGACACTTCTTTCAACAACATGCATTTGGTTTCATGCTCTCGGTGCTTAGAAGGTCAGACCCGACGACATGGCATTGTGTTCGCCCTCTTAGGCTTACACAGCGCGGTGCCCACAATCGCCGGTACTGGCATCCCACTCTTTTGTTATTTCCCTTACCATGGTGCGAGAGCCTTTGATCGGGAAAATAACCTAAGCTTGGGCTGCGCAGAAACCGGCTGGCGGTACTACCGCTGGGTTAAGCGGTAGTACCGCTGGAGCGGATCTGGCGAGATTAAGGCTCGGGAGGGAACGAGGTGAAGTCAACTGCTTCATTTTCCCCACACCCTCCCACTGCCTCTCCTCAGATCCTCCGCCGCCGACCATCTCTGCCACCGGGACGGAGCCCTCCGGCCTCGAGACCTCCCTCCCTTGCTCTGGGGACGCCCCGGCACCTCTCCCTCACCCTTGACCCTCGCCATGAACACCGGTATGCCCTCTCCCTCTCTCTCCTCTAGTTGATGGAGGAAGATGATAAGATGGTGTATTCTTTGTGTTCTTGACGAATTGGTTTGGTAGAGATGTACCTTAGGTAACCTAGAACCTTGTGTAGAAGTGTTGTGATGAATCATTGGCTAGTTTTGTAGTTCTCCATCTAGATTTGTTGGAATCACCTCGGGATGATGTCATCGTTCTTCCTCGAATTGTCTCATCATACTTGGGATTCCACCCCCTAGTTGTTGTACTCACCTCTAGACATTGATTTCTCCAACTTTTGTACACTCGTGTTCTTGGTTTCCAAATCATGAAATTGATTTGCATTACTCATCCCCATGCTTTCGTACCCATTGCTATTCACAGGAGAGGATGTTGGTCCGGGAGGTTCTTGTCGTCGGGCATACAAGAAAGCTAGAGGAGATGAGCCAACGGATGAGATCGAAGAAGAGCTCCATCCGTCGGGGCCAAGCAAATCAAAGAATAAAATTGCAAAGAAACCAACCACGAAGGACCTTACCGCAAGCAATATGCCTGAACCGCAATTCCTTGACATGAGGAAGAGGGATGCCTACGCCACTGACCGGGGAAACTTACTTCCCAAATATCGAGGCAATGATCCCTACTTTCACAATGTATTTCAAGCCCAATGCTACTCAGAGATTCTTCATCGGAAGGCAGAAAAAAATATGGTGCCTCAATGTTGGATTGACATTGATCTCATGACAAGGCACCCGGACTATTTTGGAGAAGCCATGGCTATTTGTGAAGAGTTTGGGCTTATTCCTCTTATGCAACTTAAGCAAGATTATGATGAAGCGCTTGTTTGCCAATTCCTTGCCACCGTTCACTTTGGGACTGAAGCGGAGGAGCCATACCTCACTTGGATGACAAAGGACCAACAAATTTCTGAAAATTGGGCTGAAGCCCAAGACCTATACTTCCCACTCACTTGTCCAGCACTTGGTTCCGTGTTCATGAAGCCCCAAGACCTTTGGAAACTGAATCGCTTCGTCCTCTCTATTCTTGGAAAAAGTTCACCGTTGGGAAATCAGAGGGGCTCTATCCTCCCTATGAGATCATGCATCGCATCTACCGCATGGTTCTCAACCCCAAGGTTGGCAACTTGGATGAAGTTCATGGATATCTTCACTTGTTGATGGTTATGACTCATCAATTCAGACTCAAGGGAAGAAGCTTGACATTGCGGATTTCATTTGGAATGAGCTTTTTGGTGCTGTCCTCAACAACAAGAATGTGTGTCATGGTCCGATCATTATGAAGATTATCTTGTGGGCTTGGAACCTTCGTTTTCCGGCTCAAGGTGTTAGTAACCCCCAAACTTGGATTGAACACAAGGCCAAGCGCCTACTTATCAAGGATCATACCGAGAAGCATAAAGATGACAAAGCTAAGGGCAAGACTGCTGAAACTGCTGGCCCCTCACGGGCTCCTAGGAAGGAGAGTGGTTTTGAGTGGATGGCCACGCAAATGAAGAAGATTTTCTGTTTGTCCAAGGCTGTGGAGACTCGCACTTGGCAAAATCATAAGGAAGACAAGTTGGCACGTCGTCCCGACATTCAACGTCACCGTGATCAAGGCGAAGATGTGCTTTCGGGTTCGGAGAAGAACATCACTACATTGAGCAAGTGGCAAGCAAAGGATGAAGAGGGCAACATCATCACTTGGTCCGATTATGAGGGTGAAGAAGAAGTCTCATCTCACCGCCGTCTTGCCCCGGAAGCAATGAGAACCTCTCCGACTAACCTTTGGGACGTTCGCATCGATTTCTCCCTTTTTGGTATCTTGATGCCAAAGGGGGAGAGATATCTATTAGGTTTCTCGGGGATTTGCATGGGTTAAGTTACAAGCTTTGGCGTTCTCTTTGTTTCTTATAAGCTTGTGAACTTTGTTTATTATCGCTTCTAGTACCTTGTTATGCATGGTGTAAGACATGTTTAAACTTCGTTTGTTGGTATTAAACTTCCTATGTTAGGTGCAAGATTTGTGCTTTTATGCTATATACTTTATCTTGCATGGCTTGAAAAATCTTGGGGGAGTGTTGATCCTAGTTGATGTGCATTTTGGATCTTCAAAGTCTACTGTTGAGTAGTGCACATATCTAGGTGGAGCTCCGCCTAAATTTTTTGAACCATTTTGTAGCAAATCATTGTATTGTCATCAATCATCAAAAAGGGGGAGATTGAAAGAGCATTGTCGCTCTTAATAATATTTTAGTGTTGATGATAATATAAAGATTGCTTCTAACAGTTTTATATAAGTTTGAACACGTTATACAATTGTATTCATTGCATTCGCGCAACGAAACTCTACATATTCGATGAAAGTTGCCAGGGGCGGTAGTACCGCTGGGATAGGCGGTAGTACCGCCAGCTCCCTGGCAAACCTGCTGCAAAGACAGTACCGCCGCGGGTACCGCTGATTTCATGTTCTGGCCGCTTATGCGGTACTGCCAGCGGTACCTCAAGCGGTACCGACTGTACCGCTAAGGAGGTTTGGGTGCCGCTGCGGGTATCGCTGCGGGCATCGCCGTTTTGGTGTTCGGAGCCTTCATCCGATACCGCCAGCGGTAGCTCGAGCGGTACCAACTGGTACCGGGTACGTGGGATCGCGAAGACGAAGACCGTCCGTTGACTGGCGAGGTTGCAGCGCTGAAGGTAGCGGTACCACCGCCTATCCCAGCGGTAGTACCACTGGCGCGGGAAAGATGCTCCCAACGGGCAGATTTGAAGGGAGGGTATTTATTGCCTTCACCTACCTTGGACTTTCTAAGCTTCACGAAAATATATTGCCACCATTGTTGAGAGCTTCACTTAAGAGATCTCCCACTCCCACCAACTAATCGACTTCATACTTTGACGAGTGAAGGGGAGGTCCCGATCTACATCTCCACCGAAGGATTTCAAATCCATCATCCCCTTTGTGGTTCTTGTTCCTCCTTGGGTTGCTTGTAACCCTAGGAGGCCTTTGTGGTTCCGGATACCTCAACTTGTTTGTGAGGTGCACCGGGATATTGTTGGAGGCTCCAACTCATTGTGGAGTTCCCCGACCTTTGTGCAAGGCTTGGTCAACGCCTCGAAGGTGACCTCATAGTGAAAGAGCTACGCCTTCACCGGCAAAGCTCACGGAGAATAGAGTGAGCACATCCGTGCTATTGGAGTGACTAGGTGGCTCCACACTCCTCCAACGTAGACGTACTTCCCTTGGGAAGGAACTACGGGAATCATCTCTGTGTCTCTACTTTGCGGTTACTTCTATTCTTTACTTGTTGCTTCCGCTACGTTTTATATCTTGCTTGTATCACATAGGTTGTATTCATCTAATGCACATCTAGTCAACCTTTGTTATACTTGCTCTAGCCCTAATTAAAAGGAAAAAGGTTAAAATTTGGTAGTCGCCTAATCACCCCCCTCTAGTCGACCTTTCACGGTCGGTGCCTTGCCCCGAAGGAAAAGGGAGGAGGCGGCTTCCTAGGGGCACTCTAGTGCCTGGAGTATTCCAGTACAATGCAAAAACTTCTGGAAAATTCCATAAACTTTTAAAACCTTCTAATATCTTCTGGAACACTTCCACATATCACTAGGGTCATCCGGGACCTCTCGGAACACTTCTGAGATCATCTGAAACTCTTTTAGAACCCTTCTATCTCATTTTACATCCCAATATTGCATTCATACATGTTGCTAAATCGTTAATTTTGTGGCCATACAGGTGAAAGGACATATTTTATGTCCCCCCATGTTTTGTGTGTGAGGCAACAACACTAGGAATTATTTAATATGATGTTAAGTGGTGCAGGAATGTAAAGAAATAATCACACTTTGCATCGAAACAATTGTCGAAGAAAAAGGGAGTTTGCAGTTTGTCTGCCCAGGCCGGAGTCTCCGGCCCATCAGGATTTGCAGCGAAATGAGCGAAGCGATGACACTCTCTGCATAGGGGTCGGAGTTGGTCCGGAGTTACCTCGGAGTTTCCGCCCTTCAGGGGTCCGGAGTCTCCGCCCAGGCCGGAGTCTCCGGCCCTCCTGGACCGGAAACTCCGGTCTAAATGGACTGTAATGGCTAATTTTCTGGGAGGGGTATAAACACCCCTCCACCTACCTCCAGCCAAGTAGCTCGTCCAGAATTGAAGTCCACCATTATTGCAAGCTCAAGAATCACTAGATCTCCCAATCCCTCCACCCAAACTCGTTGATTTTGGAGGATTGAAGGCGAAGGCCGGATCTACTACTTCACCAAAGCGTTCTTCATTTCCCCCTCATTCACTTGAGGGATTCGAGCCTAGGGTTTCCACTAGGAAAACCTAGGCATCTTGTTGTACTTACTTGCTTGTTACTTTTGTGTAGCAGGTGTTGTGGTGCTTGGGAGCCCCCAATCCTTTTGTGGGTTGAGCCTCAAGTTTGTTGTAAGGGCTCCGGATTCCGCCTTGAAGGATTCCGATAGTGGAAGGTGAACCGAGCTTTTGGGCAAGGTTCATCGGAGAATAGGGTGAGGCCATTTGTGGCGTTTGAGTTTGAAACTCACACCCCTCCAACGAGACGTACTCCCCTAAAAAGGAGAACTCGGGAATACATCTTGTCTCCCGTGCTTCCCGTTCGGTTACTCCTTACTCGCTAGCTCTTACTTGTATCGTGCCTAGTCTAGTATTAACTTGTCATATAGGTAAATTCACCGTAGTTGCATATCTAGAGAATTTACCTTTGTGTCAAGCCTAAACGAAAAAGAGCTAAAAATTGAGTAGCACCTATTCACCCCCCCCCCCTCTAGGTGGCCATACCGATCCTTTCAATTGGTATCAGAGCCTCGCTCTTTATTCGGGCTTAACCGCCTAAGAGAAGTATGCCCACCGATAAGCATGGAGTTGAGATTCCCGAGCTTCCCTCCGAGTCCACTTCGGTTTCCGTGGAGGACTTCAATACCTTGAAGTCCTCTATGGAAACTAAAATGGACAAGTTGCAAGAGATGATCTTGAAACTCATGGAAGCTAAGGATATCTCACCTCCACCCACCTCTCTTCTTCGGAGGTTGACAAACCCGAGAATGAGAGGTGGTGGGAAGAGAAGGGGGTTGAACAAGATAAAATTGACAACCCAATTAAAGCACCTAATGGTTCGGGAGTATATGGTGTCGTTCCGTTTCCATACTCTCCCGACCTACCTATCCCTCATCCTCCTATACACTAAGGGGAAACCCACTAAATGCATCTTTGTTTACTAAATGGCAATCTTCTATGAGATCTTATGTGAACAGTGCATCTATCGAGCTTTGGAGGATCATTGAGCAAGGATATCAAGCCGTGGATGAATCCAACAAGACAAGAAGAGAAATAGTTGATTGTCAACTAAATGCCACCGCTCTTGACTTGATCCGAGATGCCGTGGGAGAGATGATATGTCTCACATCGAGCATTGCACCACCGCCAAAGAAGCTTGGGCTTGTCTTGTTGAGGTGTTGTTGGAAATGAAAGCATGAAGAGAAACCGGTTTGAGGAAATGAGCAACAAGGCCGAAGGGTTCTTCATGGAAGATGGAGAAGACCATGAGCAAATGTACGAAGACTCAAGTCCTTGCCAATGCCTACAAAGCTCTTGGTGGGACTCATGTGGATGCTTGGATCAAGAGGAAGTATGTGAATGCTCTCTTGCCCTTTGAAGGGCCGACTTGAAGAGTCTCCAAGGAAGGCACAACTATCCTCAATTGACCTCCAATGAAGTCATGCAAGAGATGCAATCTTTCAAAGTCCAAGCCAAATTGCACAAGACTCTCGTGCCCGAGCTATTGGAATGCAACAAGGAGCTCACTTGCTTTGAAGGCCAAGGTGGTTGAACACAATGAAGATCAAGATTGTGAAGATGTGTCCTCCATGGACCCCGAAGAACTCAAGATTGCTCATAGGGACTATGTGGCTCTTGCGGCAAGGACCTTTTGGAAGAACCCATCCAAAGCTAAAGCTCAAGTGGAGAAAAGTTCAAATCTAGTGGCTTCAAGGAGGCAACCCAAAGATGAAGACTTGCTTCAATTGCCAAGATAGATATCACTATGTTGCCATGTGCCCCTATGAGAACCGTGAAGATCATGGAGGAAGGCTTGTTCTCAAGAAGCCTCAAGTCAGTCCCCTAGCAAGAAACCTTTCTTCAAGAAGAACCTTCCCAACAAGAAGCCTCCTTCAAGAATGGTATTGGTGACTAGAGAGGAGTACATGTCCGGGGTGAGAGTGATGAAGAAGAAACCACAAGTGAAGTGGCCGCTATTGCATTACTTCATCAACACCATCATCCCTCTTCGAATCTCCCAATGAGAATGTCCCAATCCAATCCGCCAAGTGTCTCATGGCCAAGGCCACCGAGGTATCATCTCCTTCCCCTCCAAGACTATAAATGAAATGGATGATCTTATGAGTCTTAGAGTAAAGGAAGAAAATGTTGCTTTGGATCGTTTCATGACTAACTTGCAAGGTGAAGCCAAGAACGCTTTGAAGCTCTCATGAGCGATTATGGGCGGATTCAAGAGGAGCTTGATGAGAAGGAGAGACTTGAAAGAGAGTATGCTAATGATATTGCTTCTCTCACCGTGGCTCTTGAGGAAGAGCATGAGCTTGTGTTTCTCTTGAAGAGAAACTTAAAAATCTTGATGAGTCACAAAATGCAATCTTTTCTCAAATCATTAAAGAACGTGACCATGCAATTGCAAAATATAAGCTTTCCAAGAAAGAAAAGGTTGAATTTGGTGTTGGTCATGATAGACTAACCGAGGAGCTAGAGAAGCTCACCAAGGCTCACAAGGCCTTGGAGGTGAACACTCTACTCTCACCAAGTCTTTTGAACAACTTCAAATTCAATCATCTAAAACTAATGTTCCTAGTTCCTCTACTTCTTGTGATCATGCAAATGTCATTGAGGAAAATGCTAGGTTGAAGAGTGAACTTGCCAAGGCCTCTAGTTCCCAAAGTAAGCCTCTTGTTGATCTTTTGCAAGCGCAAAAGCCACACATTGGGAAAGAGGGTCTTGGTTATGTTGCCAAGAAGAAGAAGAACAAGAAGAAGGCCAAGCCCGCACAAGCAAAGAAGACTACCATTGCGAGTGTGATGCCACAAGGGGCAACACTCCTCGTAGTGACTTTGCGGGACATGCTAACCCCAACTATATTCTTTATGTTGATTATTATGGGGATGTTTGTGCTAAATATGTTGGTCCTTATGATGGTTTCATTGCTTACTCTATTTGGGTTCCTAAGAC
The DNA here is from genome assembly GCA_947311845.1 of Poa pratensis. Classification (NCBI taxonomy): domain Eukaryota; kingdom Viridiplantae; phylum Streptophyta; class Magnoliopsida; order Poales; family Poaceae; genus Poa; species Poa pratensis. The sequence continues at coordinate 3,799,133 of CAMZMU010000110.1, read as the reverse complement.
CCTTGTTGCTAACAAAAGAGGACCCATTGCAAGATGGGTACCTAAAACCAAGCAATGATTTCTTGTAGGACTATGCTTCCGGTGGGTCGAAATGGGTGATTGATAGTGGATGCAAGTCATATGACCGGAAGCAAGGAGATCATGACGGAGTTGAGACCAAATACAATCAATCAACCGTCACTTATGGAGATAACTCTAAAAAGGTATCGGGTCTCGGCAAGGTGGTAGTTGCAAGGGATATCACCCTTGTAAATGTCATGCTTGTTGAGTCCCTTGGTTACAATTTAATGTCCGTTCGTGCCGTTAATAAGATGGGTTTTGCCGTCCATTTGATCTTGATATTGTGGTACTCATGTGGAGCAAGACTCTAAAGGTCGCTTACGTTGGGTATGTCGAAAATGAGTTGTTTGTGGTAGACTTTTCGGAGTCAACCAACTCTCAACGATGTGCCTATTCGGAAAGGCCGACGTGGGGTGGTTGTGGCATCGCCGCTTATCCCATGTCAATATGAGAACTTTGCAAAGTCTTCACAAGGGTGGCCACATCTTGGACTAAAAGAGAATGTTTCTTTTTCTAGAGATCGTCTTTGTAGGGCTTGTGTTGAAGGAAAGATGCATGATTCTCCCCACCCACACAAGACCATCATTTCATCAACGAGGATATTGGAACTTCTTCATGTTGATCTCTTTGGTGCCGTGCCTCAACCAAGTCTTGGTGGGAAGAAGTATTGCTTGGTGATTGTCGATGACTATTCAAGATTTACATGGGTTTATTTCTTCAAGTCGAAGAGTGAGACCCAACAAGCCGTCATTGACTTCTCCAATGAAGTGCAACGTCAACACAATTCCTATATTGGCCATTAGAAGTGACAATGGCTCCGAGTTCAAGAACTACACCCTAAATGAGTTTCTTAGTGAAGAGGGAATTCGTCATCAATATTCCGCTGCGTATACCCCTCAACAAAATGGTGTAGCCGAGAGGAAGAACCGGACCCTTATGGATATGGCAAGGTCTATGTTGGCGGAGTTCAAGACCCCACTTTTCTTGTGGGCCGAGGCCATCTCCACGGCATGTCATTCATCTAACCGCCTCTACTTCCGCACGGGCAAGAAGTTCACTCCATATGAAATGCTTACCGGCAACAAGCCCAATATTTCCTACTACCGGGTGTTCGGTTGTAAGTGTTTCTATAAGATAAAGGTTATCGTTTATCTAAATTTGAGTCTAAGCTTTGAGGGTACTTTTGTTGGTTACGGTGCCGAATCCCACACTTATAGAATCTACGACAAGTCCTTCGGGACTTGTAGAATCTTGTAGTGTGGAGTTCGATGAGAATGACGGCTCCCAAGTGGCGCAATTTCATGTTCGTGATGTAGATGATGAGGAACCTCAAGATGCAATAAGGCGAATGGGCGTGGGATTCTTTCGCCCAATCGAGATCACCATGAGGCGCCTCAAGAAGGACCAAGCTCCACCCATGTGGAGCATTCATCATCACAAGTGGAACCGCACCATCCGATGGAGCAAATGATGCACCAAGCCAACAACAAGTTCAAGACCCTCCTCAAGTTGATCAAGTTGCTACGCAAGAACCAAGTTCTCCAATCATTGATGCTAGCCATGATCAAGACCAAGGTCCATCTCCCCTTCTAGTGATGAAGGTGTGCACATTGAAGACCAAGGTCATCATTCCGGTCAAGACGGGGACACAAATGATCAAGATGATCAAGAGATTCCTCCAAGCTCTCGTGAGGACATCGACACCCGTCGTCATGCAAGAAATGTCAAGACCATGGAGAAGACAACACTTTTGGAATATTATTGGTGATTTGAAGGCAAGGTTGTGACTAGAAGGCAATGTGCAAACTTTAGTGAACATCAAGCACACATATCCATGGTGGAACCAAAGAAAGTCTTTGAAGCTATTGAAGATCCGGATTGGTTGGATGCAATGCATGAAGAGCTCAATAACTTCAAGCGCAACAAGGTGTGGAAGCTAGTTGAGAAGCCAAAGGTGCCGCAATGTTATAGGCACTAAATGGATATTCAAGAACAAGCAAGATGAACATGGCATGGTGGTGAGGAACAAGGCAAGATTGGTGGCTCAAGGGTACTCTCAAGTTGAAGGCATTGATTTTGGAGAGACCTATGCTCCCGTGGCTCGCCTTGAGTCCATCCGTATCCTCCTTGCATATGCTCTCATCATAATTTTATCTTGCAACAAATGGATGTGAAAAGTGCTTTTCTAAATGGTCCACTTAAAGAATTAGTATATGTTAAGCAACCACCGGGTTTGAGGATCCCAAACTCCCTAACCATGTCTACAAGCTCGATAAGGCACTCTATGGACTTAAACAAGCTCCACGTGCGTGGTATGAGCACCTTAGAGAGCTTCTAGTAGACCGTGGATTTGAGGTTGGGCAAATCGATCCCACTCTCTTTACCAAGAGAGTAAAAGGGGAGCTTTTCATATGCCAAGTCTATGTGGACGATATTATCTTTGGCTCAACTAACAAAGCTTTCAATGATGAATTTTCAAAGCTTATGACCGATAGGTTTGAGATGTCCATGATGGGAGAGTTGAAGTTCTTCCTTGGTTTTGAGATCAAGCAATTGAGGGAGGGACTTTCATCTCTCAAACTAAATATATCCAAGACATGCTCAAGAAGTTTGATATGATTGGTGTCAAGGAGAAGCGCACACCAATGGACACAAAGGTTCATCTACAACTTAACCCAAAGGGTATAGATGTCGATCAAAAGGTATACCGTTCCATGATTGGTTCTTTGCTCTATCTTTGTGCATCTAGACCCGATATTGTGTTGAGTGTAGGGGTGTGTGCAAGGTACCAAGCCGCTCCTAAAGAAAGCCACATGGTGGCGGTCAAAAGAATCCTCGATATTTGATTCATACCCCAAAGTTTGGTTTGTGGTACCCTAAGGACAAGGTTTTCTCTCTTTGTGGGTACACGGACTCGGATTGGGCCGGTGATCATGATGATAGGAAGTCAACTTCCGGGGCTTGCCAATTTCTTGGTGGTTCCTTGGTGAGTTGGTCTTCCAAGAAGCAAAATTGTATATCTCTCTCCACCGCCGAAGCCGAGTATGTGGCGCCGCAAGTGCATGCACCCAATTGTTATGGATGAGGCAAACTTTAAAGGAATACGGTGTCAATTGTGACAAAGTGCCTTTTTATGTGACAATACAAGTGCTATGAGATTGCCCACAACCCGGTGCAACATTCAAGAACCAAGCATATTGAGATTCGTCATCATTTCATTCGAGATCATGTTGCCCGAGGTGATATTGAGCTAAGCCATGTTCCCACAAGACCAACTTGCCGATATTTCACGAAGCCTCTTGATGAAGCAAGATTCACTTATTTGAGGAATGAGCTAAATATCGTGGATTCAAGGAGCTTGGCTTGACTATTTGCATACACACCTATGTCTTGACTATCTATTGTGTTTAGGTGTAGGCATGGACATAGGGGGAGTGCGGTCCTAATACATTGGACTATCCCTCCCCCCATTATGCCGATAGTAAGATTTCATTTGCTTTTCTATTTTCAATTCATGAAAATGTGAGCTTAAATGACGAGTGTTGGTTGTGAACCCAAGATACATCTTCGCGGTGTCACGCCATAATCTCATACATGGTGGCCTAGGCCACCGCCCTCCTCTTGTGAGGAGTTGGATTTTATTTGGATTTTTGGATTTATTTGGGTTTCTAGACCTTTATTTCTTTTTGGGAAAACACTTGGAATTGGCCTTATTCGATCTTGCAACTTTTAAGTGTGTATCCCACCAACAGTGACAATGTTCTCATCCTAAGCCTAATCTTACCTAAAAACATGCTCCTCTTGCATACATACATGTCCCCACAAAATCTGGCATTTTTGGAGTTGTTGGGTCCGGAGACACCGGTGTGTCACACCGGAAACTCCGGAAAAGTCCAAGTCTCCGCCCTAAACCCGGAAACTCTGGTGTTTAGGCCGGAAACTCCGGACACGACGTTTTC